>JAFLHD010000128.1:6886-18717 GCA_018856295.1 Blastosporella zonata | reverse complement strand
CCGTTTGCGTGCGTCGTTCAGGGTTCAGTTCTCCGTCCACTTCATCTGCTCCAACAATCTACACCTTGCGGCCCTTTGGGCCTAGTCCTCCAGGGACTTGGTAGGTTGTCATTTACGGTGCTGAATGCCTTATCTTCATTTGTTTTATGCCAGTTCTGTCCGAAGGCTTGTGCGCGAGGGCAGCGACTATCTGCATGGGAGGCGTCGGTCTATTATCGAGCATAAAGCGAAATACCGTCGTCGACTCTCCTCCCTACTCTGCAATCCCGCGGATATCGTTGTCGCGCCTAGGAAGAGTAGTCAGCGAGTATTTCATACCACTGAAAAGGGCAACGTACTTTACCATTGAAAGTTTGAGAGGACGGAGCAGACTGGGCTTGAACGAAGATCAGCCGTCCCCATCCGGATGCTTGCGTGTGAGTATCTATCTGCATGTGAGAAGTTGGCTCTATGATCGAGTCTGAATCGAGCGACTTGCCGTCGTTAAGTCTCCTTCCCACTCTACAATGTCCGCGCTCACCGTGTTATTAAATTGACCTTCCTTCGGAGCAGAGGTCAACAAGTATTTCATACCATCGAGAAGGGTAACCAATAGTGGTTTGAATGGAGGGCAGTGCTCAGACTCGGCTTGAAGAAGCATCGTACCCGCGGTGGTGAGTAGGTGACCTGCTCTTGCAAAGCTGTTGAAGCACGCGGGGTGAAGAGGAATGTGCTTGAAGACGGCAGACAAGGCGGAGGTGATATCGTTCTTTATGTGCAAGGACTTCCGAGTGCACCAGCTGACGCGCGGCAGCAGCGAGGGTGGTAAAGGAGGGAATAACCACAGAGCCTCCTGGAGTGACTTGTAAACTCCAACAAACAACGCGACGCCTCCAACCGTTAGCCCAATCCACCAGAGCATTCTGGCTGCTGGAACGATCTCTTCGAGCACTGCACCTACCTGTTGAAGAACATATTGACAAACATGTTGATCCTGATTAGGATTCTCGTTGGTTTTACGTCTCTGCAACACAACGGTCATAGTTCGACTTAGGCTACAATCCTTGTCAAGATTGATGTTGGCTACCTGGGTTTAATAGGTCCTCAATTACATGATACATCGTTTCTATCACGAGGTCTCAAGACTTCAATCAACTTTGATGCTCTCGCGCCATATCAGTTTCTAGTCCTAACGTCTGGATTATTAGCACTCGATCATCTACGAATAATCGCACGGTCCGTACTGTTTTAACATCAACTTTCTCAGCTGCTCATTTCCACAGGGACGATCTGCCAAAAACATCCTGTATTTCCCCGCTAGAACGCGCGCTGATAGGCAACGTAAGACGTATAGACGCCATACCTAGATGTGGTGGAATTGGTAAGCCCTAAGCTTCAGAACGCCATCGATTGAATTGGATTTAGCTGATTCACAAGTCACCAGATTGGAAGCGGCACGGCGAATCTTTCTGATATATCTGATAACTCTCTCATGTCGCGATACCCCGTTCCCGAGCCTCGACGCTCGCCTGCTGATACCATTCCCCGCTTGTCAGTGCGGGTTAACGAGGCATCCCGCTTGAGAACGATGTCATCTCCGATTAGTTCTAGGCTTCCAGAACCCAAGAGACGATTGGCGCAGAAAGATGAGGTCTGTGTTTGGCGCTTATCAACTCCTACGACAAGTTCACTGACACTGCTCATGATCAGGCTATTCGTCGAAAGCTGGAGACTGAGCAGTCAAGAAAGAAAACACTGACCAATGCACCCGTTCCAGGGCAGACAATTGCAAAGAGAAAGAGTACCGCACCCAAGGGAACATTGGCTGCACTTCGACCATCACCGGCGTTTACGGTTCCGGAGACTATCAGTATCGCAGAAGCTAGCCGGCTTTGTGCTACGAAGAGAACGAACTGCGTCCTCGTGGTCGATGACGAAGGAGGCCTCAGTGGTATAGTCACGGCAAAAGATATCGCTTACCGCGTGAGCTCTGCTCCCCGATTCATCTTGACATCAAGTTTATTGCTTTCTAGGTCATCGCTGAAGGACTCGATCCGCGCACGACAATTGTCCGGCAAATCATGACCCATGACCCTACTGTCGTTCACGAATCATTCACCACGGCTGATGCCCTGGAATTAATGGTTTCAAACAAATTTCGGCACCTGGTGCATATTGTTTATTTCCTTGAAAGTACACACTGACACCGGGTATAGCCTGTTTGTAGCGATGATGAGAGCGTTACCGGTGTAGTCGAGCTCACCAAAGTCTTCTACGAGACCCTCGCAGCAGCCCAACGCAAATCCAGCGCCTCCGAGCAACTCCTTAATGCCATGGCTGGAGTGTCCGCCGAACTCGGAAGCGACGGGTCGAACTCTGAGATGCTCGCCTGGGCTGCAAAGCTTCGTGAAAAGACAGCTTTACCAGATCTATCTAGCGTCATTGTATCACACACGTTGCCCGCCACGGTTATCCCTAAGACCTCTGTTCGTGTCGTCGCACAGATCATGAAGGAGAGCAATGCATCGTCGGTCTGCGTCATGGAAGATGCGCCTCTTCAAGCGCCTGGTGCGGCTCGTCGCTCCCCGCGTGTCGTTGGAATATTGACCTCTGAGGATATTGTTCTGCGAGTCATTGCGTCGGGGATCGATGCGCTGCATTGTAGTGTTGTCAGAGTGATGACTTCCCGCCCAGAGACTGTTCGTCCCACGATGAGCATTCATGACGCCGTCAAGAAGATGTATGGTTCGTATCGTTTGGCACGATGCTTTGACTTTAACTAATTGACATTTACAGACACTCAGCGCTCCAATATACCCATCCTTGAGAACGACGACCGGTTGCTTGCTGTCGTCAACATCCTGTCGTTGGCGGAGGCTTCACAAGAACAGGTGATCACTCTTTTTGGATTTGTTTAGATTCGTTAATAACCAACGTTCTGCTTAGATCAAGGCGGCGAACCAAGACATTATCCTTCCTGAGGCTACAGCAGAATCCCGGCCTATGCTAGGTCGCTTCCTCGAGTCGATCAGAAGCAACACCCCGAAAGCCGACAGCTCAGAGCCATTCTCGCCAACCGAAGACCTCCTCCTGTCTCCGCAATCCGAAACATCCAACACCGACTCGCTCGCAATCGCGGACGAGTTGTCGGGTATGTCCATGTCCATGCCTTCCCTCACAGATATCTCTACCCCTCCTACGTCGGCTCCGCCTTCGTTGGCCGACGCCCAGAGCCCTCGCGAGATCTTCAGAGACTTCCAGATTAGCCCCAAAACACTTTTCTCTCCACTTCTGTCTCCTTCGCTGCCGGATGCTGGGACATACACCTACGCCTTCAAGTTCCGTGCGCCAAGTGGCATGACGCATCGCGTCCAGGCTCGGGCAGATGACTACAAGGGATTGAGGGACCTCGTCGTGAGTAAACTTACGACGGACCCGCTGTTCACTACATCCACATCCACCAACGTCGCTGATCCTAGTCTTCGGCCTGATCCCCATGATTTCCACATGCTCTACACGGACGACGAGGGGGACGATGTGGCTATCACGGACGATAGTGACGTACATCACGCCGTTGCCGCTTCGAAGAAGGAGGGTACGGATCGTGTTATGCTCACGATACGGGGAGGGTCAGCCTGGCTCGTGAACGAGAGCACTTCCAAACCACCTGCGACAGTAACTTCGCCCGTTATCACCAACGAGACGGCTGTGGCTATGCCGCCGCCGCCACCGCCACCTCCCGCCGCTCTACCCATCGAACCACCGAAGGCGGAACCCGCGGACATCCAAGACGCGCCTCCAGAGTATACACCTAAATCCGCAGCAGAAGAATATTCTAGCCGTGTCGGCGTTGCGCAAGCATCGGTTCCAACTCAGATTACTGCGTTTAATGTCCAGACCTATGTGGAACCTGTGCTTACGGGGCCATTGGATACGCTTTTCAAGTTGAGGTCTACGCCCGACCAAGAGGAAATGAAGATGTCTTCTAGCCCCCCACCCGTCAGCTTCCCGGACGAGAAGGGACGACCACCTGCACCAGCCCTAAGCGGTAACACAGGAGGAAGTGGTACGCGCTGGGAGGAAAGAGCGATGCTGGACAAGATCAGGGATCTCGTCACTTGCTTGGCTGCTATTTTCGACGATGTTGACAAGTACAAGAGACTTCTGGAATGCCAAGACGCGGAAGCGCAGAAACTAATCGACGCTTTTCAGACAGTAAGTTTGATGATGACCAAGGCTCATATCTTAACTCACTACTTTCGTTCTAGCTTCTCGATACGCCTGGTCTCAGCTCCAAGTTCAAACGCAATCTTCTAGTCGCGACGCAAAGACTTTCCCGCCGTGCTGGTCTGTATCCCAAGTGCTACAACCTTGAAGATATCGAAATGGTCGAGGATCATCCCGTCGCCGCCGGTAGTTTCGCCGACATCTATAAGGGACGGTTCTTGGGACAATCAGTTTGCCTCAAGGTTATTCGAGTCTATCAAACCTCCCATGTCCAATCGTTCTTGAAGGTAATTTATAACCTTTTTGATTTGTCATTTCGGAACTAATAATACTTTACAACAGCAATTCTCGGCCGAGGCAGTTCTGTGGGGTCAGCTGTCTCATGTGAACCTCCTCCCTGTATATGGGTTATACCGATTCAGTGGGCGTCTATGCCTCGTCTCGCCTTGGATGGAAAACGGTGATATTAGTCGCTTCCTCAAGGAACATCCCACCGTGACGCGTGCTTCTCTGGTATGGTCATTTGTCAGTTCTTTTATGAGGCGTCACTCAATGGTGGTCTCCAGGTCCTGGACGTGGCTTCTGGTATTGCTTATCTACATGACAGGGACATTGTCCACGGTGACCTAAAGGGGGTACGTTGAGAGGCCCACCTTTCAAGGTTAAATCATTAAAATGTGATAGGCAAATATTCTCGTCGATGGGTGCGGACGCGCGCGCCTCGCCGATTTTGGACTTTCCGCGGTTACTGATAGCGAAATTCTACACTGGACTGCCAACTCTTCTGCGGGGTCGAGGGGAGGTTCCGTTAGATGGCAGGCTCCTGAGTTATTTGACTTCGAGAACGACGAGGTGATCCACAATACGACAGCTAGTGACGTCTATGCATTTTCGTGCGTCGCCTACGAGGTACATTACCATGATCCTCTTGTGAGAGATTTCCACTGATCGACAATTGTGAACATCAGATCTTCACTGGCAATCTTCCATTCTTCGAACTGGGTCGGGACTCTGCAGCAATGGTCAAAGTACAAGCTGGGGAGCGCCCTTCTCGGCCAGATACCTCTAGCCTTGCTTGGAGCCATTGGGGATTAACAGAAGCTACTTGGTCCCTGATGCAGTCTTGCTGGCACTCAGATCGATCACAGCGTCCGCACATCCAAGAAGTAGTATCATATTTCCAGTCAACAATCCATGTGGACGATCGGCCTCTGGAGAGTGACGATCTTGTTCTGACACCGGCTCATTTCCGCGATTCAGTTGGTGGTAGAGCAGACTTGCCATCTGCCTCCGATATCGACGCCGTAATAAATGGATCCGGGTTGTAATCAAAGGGTGGAGACATGATAGCAACTATGGATAATGCGGTAGGGGTAACCTCGTAAGGTTGGTGGTGCGAATTTCTGTTCTTATGAGACGATGAGAGTCTGGAATCTGGATATCCAATGTCAACTTTTGTAACATACTACGATCTCATGTGCTCCTTTGTCTTATGCTCCATCCTCATAATGTCACGATCTCATGTGCTCCTTTCTCTTACGCTACATCCTCATAATATCACGAGTATACTTGGCAACTCAGCGGATTACTCACCGTTCCAGCATACTAGCGCAATGTTGTCCGCGACAGTGTGACCAAGGCCGGAGGTAACTTCCAAACCGCCATCTCACTTTTTGCGAGCTGTTGCGGGATGATGCTGACTTCTACAAGCGATTCGTTTCGAAGGATGTCACTGGGCCCGTAACCCAACCGCTTCTTATGAACAACGGCCATGGTGGAACGTAGCGACATCATGCCGCTTGGGCTTTCGCTCTTATAAATTCCTTATTATATGAATGTTTACCTTGGAGCGCGTGTAGTTGGGGACTCGACGGGTTGCTTGGCTTTGAGAGGTTACGACACAACTGAAAGGGCCGTTTTTTGGAAATAAATATGTGTTGTTCTGAATCCATGACAGGCCGCACCATGACATGAAGCACGATAGGTTAAATAACCGAGTAAGATTTCGCATTCAGTAACCATCGCGTGTGCAAGGAAATCAGCCGGTGTCAGGGTAAATCATGAAAAGATATATCATTATCGTCCAACTTCACACCAATCTACGCTACCGCAGCGGCAAGACTATCATTGATACCCTGTGTGAGCGCACCGACGTCCGAGGTGACGTTGATCTGCCACGAAAAGATCAGTCGGAATACATAGCGACGACCGACACGGGGAACTCACCATATCGAATCCCTCCGAGGCACGTTTGGCTGCTTGAGGGCCAGAGGAGCAGTAGATCGCGCTATATTTAGGCGGGAAAATAATGAACTTGTGTCATGAGAAAGGAACCAGAAAGATGACCGACCATTTCTTCCCAGCGCCATGGGCAACACTGAGGATTTGCTGAATAATTTTCTCCACATCCGGGTGTGGATCGGGGTTGGGGGTGGGGTAGCCCAGAGAGATGGAGAGGTCGTAGGGACCAACAAAGAGGACATCTACATATAGTATAAACATGGTTGATGATATATAGCGCCGCATGATGAGCACTTACCGACGCCGTCAACAGCCGCGATCTCCTTAGCGTTCTGCACGGCTTCCTGGTTCTCGATCTGCACTATAACCGAAATATTATCGTTTGCGGTGGCAAGGTACTCCGAGCTGCTGACACCCCAGTTTGTGTGTGCGAATGGCGAGCCGAAGCCTCGACGCCCGAGAGGGGGGAAGCGTGAGTCTGAGACGACTTCTCGTGCTTTGGCGGCCGTAGATACCTAATTTAATTTAATCTTTTAGACAAAAAACGTAACAAACAAAGAGTGAAGAACGAGGAGACTTACCATGGGAACTAAAATGGCCCTTGCACCCGCATCCAACGCGTACTTGATCTGCCAACTTGTACCAGTCGACACACCCGTCGCTGGGATCCGAACAACCGCACTCGGTCCACCCCCGTTAGGCAGGGCGCCGTGGATAGCAGCGACGGTTTCTGCAGCGCCAGGAACAAGAGGAATAATACCGTGCTCGCAGTCGATCACGATCCACGAGAGATGTGGAGATGATTGAGCCACAGTGCGTGCGTGGAAGATGCCGCCTGAGGTGAGCCAGATGCCAAAGGCGGTCTTGTTGGACTTGAAGGCATTTAATAGGGCTTTGGATGACATTGTGATTTAGGAGGCAGGGAAACGGTTAGGGAAGAGTTGGGAGGGTGAGTAAAGTCCATGGGAATCGAAGGGAGCAGCGGGCCGGTCCGGAAAGGCCATAGGCTTTTCCGTGTGATCACAAGGTCACAACAGAACAGCTGTCGTTCAACTAGGAGTTCTTTGTGTCGGGGACGGCAAGCTATGCCACGCGACGCGTAGCATCACGCGCAGAACAAATCGTGTCATCTGATCGCGATTTGTCCTACCAACTTGCAGATCACGCAGTTTTTAGGGAAAAACAGGTCAACCGATGAGGCATTGTGAGATATTCCCTGTAGTCTGCCCCAAGAAGAACTTTATTCTAAATCTATCTTCCGCGGACGTCCAAACACTCTCAAATTGATTCTGTATAACATCACGGCGTATGGGTGAAAGCGAATCACTTAGTGCATCGCCTACTACTACGAGATGGACCTCATGGATGGGAAACAGCTCCTCCAAAGGAGTTCTTTGTAGGCGCAGAAGTCAAATAAACTAAACTGAGGAGCGCTTACCCATCCCGTACCCACGAGAAGTCCAGAACTCCCGCAGCTATAAAGACGAACCCTCATACTCAATGACCGAAGACCTCAATGCTACCCATCTTGAAAAGCGTCTCTCTGGCCTTTGGACTCATACACCATGCCTTGCCTACGACTGTAAATGAGATCGATCATGCGAAAACTTGTGCTTCGTTGGTTCACCTTCCCATTGAAAATACCACTGTTCTCTCGGCAACTCACATTACCCGTCCCTCGAACATCGCGACACCGGGATCATGTCAATCCCAGGCGCTTGTCTCCTCGTCGTTATGCCGTGTTCAACTCGTGATTAACACGACTTCGAGTTCAGCGGTGCACGCGGAGGCATGGCTTCCAGACATTTGGTATGGCCGCTTCCTTGGGCTGGGAAATGGCGGTTTAGGCGGCTGTACGTCTCCCCGTTTTGAACTTGTCTTGGTCAAACTAATTCGACGTTTATTTAGGCATCGATTACAGCAATCTGGACTACGGGACCTCCCTTCACTTCGCCAGCATAGCATCTGACAACGGGCATGATGGAACCGACATAGACGGCACCAAGTTTCTCAACCACCCCGAAGTTCTGAATGATTTTGCATTCCGCGCAGTTCACGTCGAGGCCGTCATCGGTAAACAGCTTGTCAAATCATATTACGGACGCATCCACCACAAGTCCTACTACCTCGGGTGCTCAACAGGAGGGCGGCAAGGTACCCAAGCAGCACTCAAATTTCCAGACGATTTCGACGGTATCGTTGCAGGGTCCCCAGCTACAGACTGGAATCACCTGCAGGGATGGACTGCGATGCTCGGTCGGCGCGTTGGTGCACCTCATCCCACGGGAAACTCAAAGTTCATACCTGTGGATCTGTGGAATACCATTGCAGCTGAAGTTTTGAGGCAGTGTGATGCGTTGGATGGGATTGAGGATGGGATTATTACGGAGCCTGATGAGTGTGAGTTCAGGCCTGAAGCTATCCAGTGTACGGAGGGCCAAACTACGGGTTGTGTTTCTAGCGCACAGGTTGATGCTCTGCGCGAGATATATCAACCGCTTTTTGGTCTGGAGGGAGAGCTGTTGTATCCAAGGTACGATCCCGGTGCAGAGGCTGATGGAAACTCGCAAGAATTCTTCAGTGGTTCTATTTCATCGTTTCCAGAGGTACGTTATCAGTCATCTATATTACCTCGTATCATGATCGAAGCTTCCTCGCAGGGGTGGTTTCGATTTGCTGTATTGAACGACTCGATGTACAACTTCGAGAACTTTGGTTTGAACACGATCGCGCTTGGAGACAGCATCAACCCCGGAGGGATAGCTACTTTCAGTGGCAATCTCTCGGCATTCCAAGCTCGTGGTGGGAAGTTCATTACTTACCACGGACGCCGAGATCAGGTACGCCGAGACGTTAACCGTCCAGCTTGCATTAACGTCGTGGCTTGACATACAGCTCATCGGATCGGGCAACTCCAAACGCATGTACAACCTCATATCCCAAACCCTCGCCATGCCATCACTCGATGACTTCTACCGCCTCTTCCTCATACCTGGGATGAATCATTGCGGTGGCGGCCCGGGTGCAACTGCATTTGGTCAAGGGGGCCTTGAATCGAATGTGGTGAACACATCGTCGCACAATGTGTTGCTCGCGATAGTGGACTGGGTGGAGAAGGGTGTTGGTCCTGACAATGTTATTGGGACTGGGACTGCTGGACAGACGAGGGTGCATTGCCGCTATCCTCAGAGGAGTGTTTGGAATGGGGCTTCGTTTGTCTGTGAACTTTAAGAATTGAGAGCCCGACGATGTGGTTTTATTCTCCGTGATATTTCAGGGCCTGTTCAATGTACAGAAAACCCTTATATATTCTCATTTGAGAGTATTTGCAGGCGGAGATGGACCAGCCGTATGCCGCCTGTAGGGAATACATTGAGAACTATCTGCCCACCGTTGTTACCATATATATGCAGCTGAATGCATTTTTGGGTGTTACATTACGAAATTGTCATGTCCACAATACAGGAGCACTACATTTTTACCTACTTAATGTTTGGTAAAGGCACTATATTGGGATTCTGGATTCGTACGCACCTGGATAGCCAAGTAGATATCCCCGATTCAATCAGAACAAGCAATACTTCCTCTGCAGCGGAGGTGCGATAGAAAACATCGTTGCAACCTAGATGAGAGATCAGTATCCAAATCGTTGAATGTTGTCAAGGTTGACCTCACCAGAATTTAGCAGCAATCAAAAAAGTTGCGACACCGTTTGCAGCTGCAGAGAATGGAAAGAACAGAGGAAATATCACATAGTCGGGGGCATGAAACCAGTATGTATGTCAATTTCATACCGGTTTACCCCAAATCCACGAAATTAATCGTATATCCCCCTCATAAGTCTCAATCTGGACGTAGATCATTTGAATAACATAATGCCAACCAATTGAAGCCAGAAGCAAAAACATGGGGAGTATCATGACCTCCGCTCTGACCATAAAGCGCCATCGCTCAAGAATGCCACCGACTGGCCTGCGCAATGTAGCGATAATTAAAAGATAGGATTTTGGAATGGGAAGCATTTCCGCACCTCGAAAACGTTCGGAATAAATTTGTGATATTGCCGCCCTCATTTCCATCATCATCATCATCATCGCAAAGATGGTTGCAAAGTTGCAGAGTATAGAGATATCAAGAGAAAATTGAGCACACAGAGCACCAAAATTGTTCTGGTGGCAGACGCAGCCCACGTTTCCTGCACCCATTAGTAAGTTCTTTGCTGGAGAGTGACGGAAGGCATTGAAATGGAGGCACCGAATTCGTGAAACGGCGTGCCCGTAAACTGGTACAGAAAGACATTATTGGAAAGCGAAATTAGGATGTATTCAATGTGTTCACGGAGGGCGGAAAGAAGCAGACATATAGTAATCCAAGCGCAATGGCCTCCACAATATCTGCGATCAAGATGGGCTCGGAGATTTGAGGGCTGCTTGTGCCTGTACTCATCGTCGAAGGCAATCGTCGTCGGGGCAAGAGATCTGGATGACGTTGGGCTGAAGGTAAAGTTATAGGTGTCAATCCCAGTTGTGCATCTAGCGAGTTACAGTTCGATGATGAAGGCAGCCTTTTGGCCAAGGGTGCAGACGAACGGCGTCATGATTCCGTTGGTTGGCATGGTTGAAGATGCCTCCAAGGACAAGCATCGATCCATCATTATGTAAAGCCCTTGGTAAATCGAGTAAGAGGCAGAGACGAAACTATACACGCACCTGTTGCTACATATACAAAATGGACCTCGAGAGGGTAACGCTTGCCGTGGAAATGACATTCGGAAGGGGAGTGGAAATGGTACTGTTTCAACATGGTTGAAGATGCCTCCAAGGACAAGCATCGATCCATCGTTATGTAAAGCCCTTGGTAAATCGAGTAAGAGGCAGAGACGAAACTATACACGCACCTGTTGCTACATATACAAAATGGACCTCGAGGAGGGTAACGCTTGCCGTGGAAACGACATTCGGAAGGCGAGTGGAAATGGTACTGTTTCAACTGTTCCAGTTTACCTCAGAAGGTGGTAGTTCCAACCATGAGAGCCTCAATGGTTGTCCCCATGTTTTCAAGCTCGACGTAACCATCCGGTATAGTGATGCGAGGGTTAGAAAATGGGATTGATCCAAGTACTTCTGGGTGCCGGTCGAGCATAAGAAGATTGCGTTGCTCAATCCCGCCTATCAGAGAGGATGTCGATTGGGAAGCAACGCTGATGCAGGCAATCGAGAGCAACCAGGATGAGAGTATACATCGACATAGCAGGCAAGTTCCAGGTCTATGGTGGGGATCAGCTGCAAAATCGTGGTTTAAATGAGAGCTCATGGCATGATGTTGAAATGAGTCGAGGCCAGCCAATCCAAGTTGGAAAGATGAGCTCGCCAAGCACTGGCATG
>JAFLHD010000127.1:1996-18885 GCA_018856295.1 Blastosporella zonata | reverse complement strand
TGAACAAATGTTGGGAAAAAGAGAGCCTGAAATATTCCGGTAAAGGCACCATAGGATCCCATGATGTAACCGATCGTAGCAGGATCGAAGCCAAGGCCACCGGCTGTGAGAGGCATTGCAAGGAATAAGGGGAGAAGCGCATCAAGTACAATGTTAAGAAATGCAAGGTTAACGTAGTTGGAAATCGAAAGAAGGACTGGATAGACAAGGAGCTGTCGAAATGGGACAGGTTCATCGTAAGCGTGATGTAGTGTCTCCTCGCTGGGCGACAAAGAAAGGGGAAAGGTCCTCTTTGAAACAGTCTTTTCCATTATGATCAGAACGTTGCATAGAAATGATGATTGGCTCACCTCTTTAAAATAGACTAAGGTTATGCAGAACGCTGTTAAGACAAAACTCGCAACGACAAGACAGGGCAGAAAGTACGGATAGTCCTCCCAAAATTTACCAGCAAAGAGGCTGGGAAAACGTTTTGCTGGTTGGGCAAGGGTTCCTCCTATCAAAGGTCTAAATGTAGAGTCTGAGAAAGAGGTCCAGTTGAACGACTGGCGGGGCGTACCCTAAGGTTGCGCCTGTTGCCCACACAGCTGGCATTAAGGAGAACCCTTTAGCGCGATTACTGGGGTCAGTGAGTTCGCCCATCGCGCTTTTCATTACACCTGAAACGCTGTTAGATTGAAAAAAAAAAAGTGCAACCAGCAGATTACGCACCGACGTTCCCATTCAATAGGCCGCAAAGGCATCGGCTGGAATTGATGCATCAGATTCAGATTTTACATATCGTAAACGAGGACACGTAAGTACCTGACAACCAAAGGCCAAAATGTCCGAGAGAGACCAAAAGAAAGCATCGACGCAGCCGTACCGAAAAGGCCTATCAGCAGAATTGGTTTCCGGCCAACCTGGTCTGACAGCCTACTCCATTGAAGAACAGATATCGCCTCTGCCACGAAGAACAAAGACATCTAGAAAGATCATTAAAATGATACTCTGGTTAAGAAGAAAAATAGCGCCATACGATCAATCCAGCGTAGTACCCGACTTGATGCTCGTTTCCAGATCCAGGCTCGGTGATGTTTAATCCGCCAACAAGCTAAAAGATGAGCGATATCAGTAATGGCAGCTAACACACTATTATCTAGCTAGGGCCCTACCTGGTTTATATAGGGATATATTGACATACTTGTCAAAGGTTCGCAAACTTGAAGTAAAAGAACGATGGATATTTGCAGCAACGGCAAAGGAGTTGGTTTCTGCGGACCACGCAAAAGAGCGGTTTCCTCGCCAACGATGGTGACGTCCGAGGAGAAAGTCGAGGAGGTCTCTATCCGTTGTCGTTTCGAGTGAGATCGCTGAAAGAACGCGTCTAAATCCCCGTTGATGGCACTTCCATAGGAAGGGAAAGGCAGAGTGGCACCTTCCAACTCCTGACTCGAGCTCGACATGGTCATCAAGGTCATCGACAAGTTGAACGAGCCATACCCCTCGCAAATTTATAGAAATTGGGTGCTACTGCAGAAATGTTCCAAAGGGGACCCGAAAAGTGCCATTGGAGCCGTCTAACTGAGTGTCATATTTATGTAAATTCAGCACGCAGGGGCAAGCGTCGGGAATAAGAAAACAGCGTACAGTTATTCTAAATGGGGAAGCTTCAATTATCCTCAGCTCAGTACTTAGTGACGAGTCGAGTGTCAAGAAGGTAGGTGGAATACGGCACGGTTCGTCGAGACTAACATAGGACAATTTTTTGGCGCTAGTCTACATGGAGGCAGTATGATCGATCATACGACGGCACACATAAGCCGCTCGTGGATCTTACAGCCTACGTTATATGCATAGCCCGAAGAGGTGTCAAGTAGACCAAGTCAACGTTTGAAAAGGTGGTAAACATTTAGCCGGTCCCTCTTGTCGTACGTACAGTGCTTCCTAAAATGTGTATACTGGTATTCAAAATTCTCGTCAGACTGAGTCTGAAGGCGTGATATCATCTTATTTTGGTTTCGTGGTATAATTCCCACTGATGGGGCTGTCGCCGCAATTAGGCCTCCTCCCACATCTCACGAGGCAAGCACAAGGCAAGGAGAATCGCAAGACACGAGAAGACGAAGAGGATGGCATAGACTGCGTATCCCCAAAGAAGCCTGTGCTCTGCAGAGACCGCAAACAGTGAAGTTGCCATCGCCGGTCCAACAGCGCGTACAATCGACACAGCTGTCTGAGACAGACCATTCGTGGCTCCAAGAGAGCGCTTGCTTGGGGTGGAAGCGGTGATAAACATGAAAATACAACCTTGACAAAAAGAAGAGAGCATTGAAATGAGCATCCAGCATCGACAACTCACAAGGGCGATGTGATCATACCAAAGGACATGTCCACAAAGACCATTAGAAAGAGCATGACCACTATGCAGGTCCAGGTGAATGCGGTCACTCCAAAAGCCTGAGCGGTGATACTCATGACAGGGAATAAAGCAAATATGGGCGCAAAAGACGCAATCCCAATCACGAAGACTTTTCGTTCTCCCATGAACCGAATAATTTTGGCAAAATACATCACCTGGAAGAGTCCTGTGCATACACCATAGAAGCCCATTATATAACCGATAATAGCAGGACTGAATCCCAGACCACCGATGGCAAGAGGCATCGCCATGAATAGCGGAAGCAGTGCGTTGAGCGAGATGTTAAGGAAGGCGAGGCTCATGTAGTTCGAGACGGAGACAATGACAGGATAGACGAGTATCTGTCTCAAGGGGATGTGATCATCATGCCAGCCTTCGACCAAAGTCGATTGGCTGGCAGATGAGTTCCGTGAGCGCTTTTTCGGGACGGTCTACGAATGACTATCAGGATCTTATAGCATGATATAAGGTAAAGAATCATACCTCTTTAAAGAAGAGCAGAGTGACTACAAATGCGACGACAACAAAAGAAGAAGTGACCAGGCATGGTAGGAAGTAAGGGTAGTCCTTCCAGAACTTCCCGTCAAAGGTCCCAGGGAAGCTTTCAGCAGGTCGGGACAGGGTCCCTCCCATCAAAGGCCTACAAGATTGAGTTAAGAACCCGGGAAGTAAACGGAACTGAAAGTGGTTGTATACCCCAATGTTGCACCAGTCGCCCAAACGACGGGCATGAGCGAGAATCCCTCCGCCCGGTTAGTAGAGTCTGTCAATTCACCCATGACGCTCTTCATGACACCTTTCCAAAAAAGAATAATCAGCTTCAGAGCCATCAAACCTGTATTTAAATGCAAACAATACCGATGTTTCCGTTCAATAGCCCGCACAAGCATCGACTGTAAGGGGAAAGCGAGTCACTACTTGATCACCAGGTCTCCATGAGAAAAAAAAACCACCTGACCACCAATCCCCAAAAAGTTCTCGAGAGGCCAAAGCTTAGCATCGACGCAGCAATTCCAAAGAGCCCAACGAGCAGAATTGGTTTCCTGCCGACATGGTCTGATATGCGACTCCATTGGAGGACGGTTAGTGCCTCGGCGGCAAAGAATAGCGACTCCTGAGTCATACGGAAATGCCAGAGTCTTCAATTAGAGTTTATGCAGCGTGTTAGGTGGGAACACGTACGATTAAACCTGCATAGTATCCGACTTTCCTCTCATCCCCGCCTGTGATGTCTAACTCACTAACCAGCTAAAGATGTTTGAGGTTTTCTCAGAATATTCCAAAACTATGTGTGACTGATATACCTGGTTGATGTAGGGGTATATAGACATGCTTGTGATAGGCTCAGCGACCTGGAGAAGGAGCATGATAGATATTTGGAACCATGGGAGGGGGGTAGGGTTTCGACACTTTTGAGAGGGCAACAGAGGAGTTTCCTCATCAATTACGCGCTCATTACTGTCCAGAGAATGGGGCATCGTGGTGGAGAAAGAGAAGTCCTCGGGTCAAACGATAACAAGGGTCAGGATCCGTTATTATATACGGCCCACGGAATCTACAAGAACAAACAGTCCGGAAATTTTAAGTTAGCAGGGCGCGGCATCGATATGCAGTGTAGATAACTCACAAGTTATCCTCACCACGAAAATCGACCTCCGGGAAATGGTTCAAGGATAGTTCAGTCGAAAAAAGAGTGTGATGGGAATTGGGGCGCAACGGGCCGGCTTGCCGGTAAAAACACCTAATTGATTGATTTTACATATTATTCGCCTCTTCATGGGCACATGGTGTAGTTGGTTATCACGCCCGCTTAGCACTTCAGTGTATGCGGGCGGTCCCCGGTTCAATTCCGGGTGTGTCCAATTTTTTTCTTCTTATTATTTGCCTGGATAGAAAAGCTGTTGGAAGGGAGGCACTTATCTCCGGTTGACATCCAGCGCCAGTTCGAACATTATAGTAAGATGGAGCCGGATCTTACAGGGTCGTGGTCGTTAGCATTGGTTGAAGAGCGATTTTTGCCGTGACTTTGCGGGCTACCACGGGCAGTTAGTTCTACACAGCAGATGATTGTCTATATTGAGAGAAAGGAGTTATCTTTCGAGGCTTGCCGTCCAAGGTCATGCACCTTCACAAGCTTACAATGGCGTTTGACCACGAAGGCTGTTAGGAAGGAAATGGGCGATCCCCGCAGCAGATACGGAAATCCCCGCAAGGATAGCATATACCAAATATCCACCGAGTAGTTGTCTTTGAATGGAGAGTGAAAACAAGGATGACGCAAAAGTTGGCGCAAGTGTCCGCAATATCGAGCCGGACATCTGCGACAGTCCATTGACGGCTCCGATTGATCTTCTACCAGGCGCGGCATCCATGACGAACAATTGAGTGCAGCCTAGCATGACCTCCATCACTAATGCTCAAGTGTAGGAAGGAGACAAATGAAACGCACTATATGCCATAAACACAAACGAAAAGGACAGAAGCTGAAGGCCGAGCACAGCCCAGACTCTAAAATCGGCGAAGCCTGCTTGCTTCGCAAAGAAGCTCGTCAAAGGAAAGCCGGAAAAGGTCGCGACGGCGCAACTGAAGCACATGATGCATAGTTTGTGAGGTCCAAACCAGCGGAACATTCTTGGGAACATGACGACCTGAAATCCTGCATTCAAGAGTCCCCAAGTCCCCATTGTCATTCCGATGGTATAAGGGTCGAACCCTAAGCCACCCAAAGGAATTGATGTTGATAGCATCAATGGCACCATTACCCCGAAACTTTGATCTATGAAGGCAATAGACCCGGTCGACATCAATGCGACGATGACTTCACGAGTGAGCAGAGCACGAAATGGTGGTGGTTCCAGGTCAGCATGATTCTCGGGCCCTGGCATAGATTCTGACGTCCCATAGCATGCACTGCGCTCGTCAAAGCTTAGAAGCGGTGCTGCGGAATCTGTACGAAGAGAAGACTCGGAGAACCCTTGCTTTCGTTGGAAGTCGCGTTTGACCGCAGACGGCAAGCTCTGCAAGGGAAAGTCATATACGGTATTGTCGTGCCTTGAGGCTTATAGACTCACCTCCTGCAACAGAAAGTACGTGTAGAGAAAAGATCCCATCGCAATAGCTCCAGCTACTGCACATGGAAGGAAGTATGGAAAGTTATGGAAGAAAGCACACCTTCCAAGGAAGTTGGGCCAACGTATCGCAGGTTGCGCCAAAGCGCCCCCGATGACAGGTCTGTTGTACACCAAATAAATCATTCCTTGATACCCTCCTTTGTACACTAAAGAGCGTACCCAAGAGTAATGCCAATGCTCCAGATGGCTGGAATCCATCCAAAAGCAGTCGGGACGTCAGCAGGGTCAGTGATCTGTCCAACATCGCTTTCCTTTAATTTACAAGAAAGCACGAAGGGGAAAAGTAATACCTCGATCATCACGCTCTTCCCTACACCTGATAAGAGTCATAGGGGTCAGGAGCTACTACAAATTCGTTGGAATATAGCTCACCAATGTTCCCGTTAAACACGCCCTGTGCACAGCGTGAAACGACCAACATCCAGAAATTGCTCGACAGGCCGAAGGTGAGCATAGCACAGGCGAGGCCGAGGGGCCCAAGAAGAAGAACAGGTCTCCTCCCGATTCTATCAGACAGTCGTCCCCAATGATATACACTCAGGCACTCAGCGAAAAAAAATGAAGATTCCTAGGATGTGGCCTTAGATATATATCTCCATGGTACACTGAGAAGGACATACGATGATTCCAGCATAGTAACCAGTCCTTGTTTCATCACCGCGCGTTATACCAGTCTCGGCGACGAACTGGTTAATAAAGGGATAGATAACAGTGTTCGACACAGGTTCCGTGAACTGGATCAGCCAGATTATCGACAACTGGACAATCGGAAACGATTTTCTTGTTCTCGCTTGGGCGGTCTGGTCATGGTCGATAGGTGCGCTTTCTGCATCCATGGTTGATATGGCTAGGATTGGAACAGGAAGGATGATAAGTCGGCTAAAGGAGTATCACACTTATCACACTTCATCACTCCATGTAATAAGTAATACGTACTTCCTCCGGATTGACGCACACACGGCCCATTAACATTAATGCGTGATTCGATGGGAAACCATCAGAGGAATGGATCACTCGCCGGACACATTACAACCTTCACAAGTCTAAGACATGCGGATTATCGATGAGAAAGAAGATCAATTAAGAATTGACAATGCTTACACCTATGTATCAGCTGAAAGCGATCACCGAACAGGCGACGGTCAAGTAACTTTAGCCATACAATAAGTAGATGTGAACAATCATAGAATCAACAAGACATGAATTATTGAACACTCCTTGAAGAACCTGGAATGCAGATTACTGTACAAGAATAACACTATATATACATTATTATACTTTGAAAAAAGAAAGGATGGGGCCGACCTCCAGTTCACATCTTCTTGAGCTGTCCGCGGAGGGTTGGAGGGAGTAAAAGAGATATTGAACACCCCGTAAAGACAATCCCAATTATCACCGCATACACAAGGTATCCCCCAAGAAGGTGCATCTCTTGCGATATGGAAAAGAGCGAAGACGCTATTGTTGGAGCGAGTGTACGGACGACGGAACTCATCATTTGCGAGAGCCCGTTCACAGCACCGAGCGCGGCGTTGCCAGGTGCAGCGTCCAGGATGAACAACTGTGCGCATGCTGTAACACCGGGGTAAATAATATGTATGAGGGTGGAAAGATCTCACGACTTACGATATGACATGCAGGCAAAGCAGTGCAGGGTGAGTTGGGTGATGAGAATGGCCCACACGTGCGTGTCTACATGGCCCGCACGTTTTGCCATGATGCTCATGAGGGGGTACGCTGTGAATGAGGTGATGAAGAACATGAAGCTAAGGATGTAAGCTCTCCGCGGGCCAAGCCATTTCACGACTCGACCAAAAGCTAGGACTTGGAAGACGGCATTGGAAGTGCCCCAGGTACCCATAATCATGCCAATGGTGAATGAACTAAATCCGAGGCCACCGTGTTGGATGGAGGTGGATAGCATGAGAGGAAGCAGGACGGTATGACTCTGGTCAAGGAAGCAGTAGAAGCCGTGGTTTACGAGAGCAATGATAAGGTCCCGAGAGAGAAGAGATAGGAAGGGGGGCGGGGCATCGGTTGTTCGTAAAGTAGTCATATCGTCGTCACAGTCTGCCCCAGACGGGGTGGTGGCCTCCTGCCGCGTTCCGTATTCGGTAACAGGACGTTGAGGATCAAGAAGCGCGCCCTTGAGCACGAGGTTACGCTTGGCCTTTTCCGCTTCAATGCGTTTTGTTCGCTGGATTGCCGAGGGCAGACTCTGGTGTCCCAGATGGTCAATGTCAGGGCAGCATTCAAAGGGTGGATGTCTTACTTCGTTTAAGCAGAAATATGCGTATAGGAAAGAAATAAACGCTATACCTCCTGCGGTAGCGCAAGGCAGGAAATAGGGATAGTCGTGAAAAAATTGCATCTGGCCGAGAGTGTCGGGCCACCGAAGACCTGGTTGGGCCATGGTGCCTCCAATAAGTGGCCTGCGTACCGTACATGAATATCGCAAATTTCTATAGATCAAAGCACGTACCCTAGAGTTATTCCAGTACTCCACATTGCCGGAAGCCAACCAAATGCTATTGGCACGTCCGCGGGATCGGTGATCTGCGAAGGATCAGCATGTGGTGGCGTCAACCATGTTTTGTAAGTGCTTACTTCAACCATCATACTCTTTGCGACGCCTAGAAGCGCGAAAAACACGGTCATCATATGCTTCCTGATGGGGAAAGGGCAAATAGAACTGACCAACGTTGCCATTGAATATCCCCTGTGCGCATCTAGAAATAACTAGCATCCAGAAATTTTTGGAGAGACCGAAAGACGTCATCGCCAGAGCGAGTCCGAAGGGCCCGAGTAAGAGTACAGGTCGTCGACCGATTCGGTCTGAAAGTCGTCCCCAGTGGTACACGCTCATACACTCTGCGAAGAAAAATATGGACTCCTATACAGACGTTAGCCATTGTACTGGGGGTGGAAGATGATGACGCGACTTGCAATGAGACCAGCATAATATCCCGTCGCCGACTCGTCACCACGGGTGATCCCGGTGTCGCGAACCTGTTGGTTGATAAATGGATAGATGACGGTAGAGTTGATGGGTTCGGTGAGCTTGAGAAGAAACAAAATTGCCAGCTGAAAGGCGGGGAATGGTTTCTTGGCTTTGAGAGGCTTTTGCGTTGAGTCTGGGTCAGACTCAGTATTGGCACGCTCGGCATCGTTTTGGTGGGCGTCCATTGAGAGAAAAGAAAGAAGAGATCGCCACTGTTGCATATGCCAGGACTTGCAGTTTATATAGGGAACGGGTAGAAACTTCTCGAGTCGAGGGGAAAGCTAAATCGGCTGACGGATTGCGTGATCTTGAACCTGGCCCGATTTTCCCCCTCCCCCCCCCCCCTTCCCCCATTCCCGGTGGCTAACAGGACAAATGTAAATTAAGTATAGAAAGGCTGACAGTTGGAACCTGGTTCGGACTCCTTTTTGGCGCAAAAGTTCATTCGCCGACCACGGCCGCCCGCGGTCACGTGGATCGTTATGTTCACCATCGTTGCCTGCTATGCCGGCTCCCTGCCTGCTTCCTGTCGGTTCACTTATACCTACCGAGCAGTGCCTTCGTCCTGTATGTCGCGTGGAGCTTATTGATTGGTATGTATCCTCTATTCGCTACCGCAGAACGACCAACATAGCTTCAATCTCCGGCTTTAGATCATGCCAGAACCCGAAGTCATCGATTTGACAGGTTTATCAGAGTCAGAATCAGAGGAGGAAGAGGAAGAGTTGGAAGATCAGTTATCTGAGCAAAGCAGCTCAGACGACGATGGAGAGGTCCCGCTCGACGCAACATCTCGGGCCCGCCTCCATGAGGCGATTGAGAATCTGAGCGAGGGGCGGTTGAGGCGGGTCTTGAATGATCTTGTCGATTCGATCCCAGTGGTGGAGGAAACACTAATTGGGCAGCTGTTAACCCTCAAGCGGAAGACGCACGATATTGTTTCCCGTTATGAAACGTGTTGCAATTGTGACGAGGAATTTGACATGACGTCTCACAGAAAGGAGGGAGAATGTTCATTTCACCCGGGTAGGTCTATCCGCAACCCGGAAAGGCTTAATGCTAACCGTTTTGTGGCGAGTGTAGGTGAAATTGAACTGGATGAGGAAAAGTTCGTTGATTGGGATGAATCATCTCACGGGCCAATAGATTCATCTCGCAATCAGAGTGAATATCCCGAAAACTTCAAGTGGACATGTTGTGAGGAAAACGGACAGGCGGAGGGTTGTGTATGCGATGTCCATCGGCCAATGTCGACTAAGAAACGGCGCGTATGATGAGATTGACTGCCATCAATCTACTTGGCTTTAGCCTGTAAGTATGTCAGAAGTGTTTTTGTTTCTTTATCGCTTAACTGAAATCGTGATTGCTATGTCATGTTCATCAGCATCATTCTGCAAGCTATTCTGTGCCCTACTCTACGCCTTATTGTTCTCCAAGACCCCATGCCATCGTTTCATTATCGGCTGTGAGGAGGGGATCAAAAAATCTTAGTCCCTGAGGTCACGGCGCAATTGTCTTATTCTTCAAATTCCAAAGGCCATCAAAATTTCTTGTTTGTCTCAGGAGATCCACTTGGACTGCACAAGCTGGAAGTGGGGATCGCCTGAGCCGGCTTTCTCCTTTGTCTGATCGTCCTATATATAAGACCCACACGCTCTGGTTATCAGTCCCTCCCACGATCGCTATTCGCAGATTCTAGCTTTCATCCGTTGGTGCCATGTTAGCCCCGAAACCAAAATTCCAGAAGACAAGCATCTCGCTGGAAAGTATCGCCCCAGCGCACCACAATCGCACACCGAGCCCGAGCCACGCCTCCTCACATCATATGTCCTCCGATGACGACAGCGACGACGCCCCTACGCCGTCGTACCCAACCGTCTGCCGTCTCCGAGCTTCCATCGCAAGTGCATCCGAGACGAGATTGCGTGAGATCATGGTGCGCCTCGTCGACCGCAGCCCTGGTTTCCAATACGCCGTGGCCAAGGAACTTTTGGCCTCGAACCAATCGGCTACAGAATATAGTGTGTTATCCCCTCGCCGGAAGCGTCGACGATCTGCCGGAAGGCGCGGCTTCGATGCACAATCCTCTGACCGTCCGTGTCCTAAATGCGGGCAGCACTTCAATGATGATGCAATATCTCCATGTCAATACCACCCAGGTAAGCTACCATAACTCTTTTTTCAACCTTTCCCGGCGATCCAGTGCGCGCTTAGCATTCCATCATTTCATTTATATCCATGCATGTATACATGATGATGTTTGTCTCCGGCAACATTCATGCATTCGCACGCCAAGTCGCCAACCTCGCATCCCTCCGGATCTGCCATCCTTCACTTTGACCTTCCATAAGCCCTGTCTTCATCGAGGACTCACGTCACTCAACGTTAATTATTTTGATTAAATGATGTGAACCATCGCATGGATTTCCGATCCTTTCGCAACCAATGTTCAATGGGCAGCTAAACTCACGCTATCTTCCCCATGTAGGAACTCTGCAAGGCGAGATGTATGAATTCCCTTCGCGAACACCGGGGGGACACGCTTTTCAAGTAACACGTAAGATCCTCATGTGGAGCTGTTGTGACGAGGACGCAGGGAGCCCGGGATGCGCGTCTGCTCCGACCCACGTGCGATTGATCGGCAAGGCTTGCGCAGCGAGGGTGAAGTCGAGCCTGACGCCCCAGGAACGTTGCCAGGAGTCAGGTCACCCATAGGACACAGCAAGTTCGCAGACTCGCGGGATGTATTGAATTCCGGGTGTGTAATTTATCATATCGTGTCTATTCGTAACGCTATTCAGTAAGTGAGTCTTCTGATTCTGGATTTCTGACATTCTGATATGAGATTTTTCTTGCAGCCCCATTACACACGCTTTCGACATTGGCATATTGACATGGATACTTTGGTCTAACATGAAAGGGACCCTCAAATTTCTTGGCAACTTCACAATCTCCGCTTGCATTATCACACTTCGATCATCATTCAATCATACAACGTTCCCTGGCTTATTGAGCACATTCCACTTGTATTATATTAGATCACAATTTCGTTCGCCCACCCCGGTTGACTGCCACCCTCACCTTCATTCACTCTGTATTTTTTATGCCCATGTCTTCCATAGTGCATATTTCTTCCACCACCATCTTGGAGGTCTCTTTGTCCCATCAGACTCTCCATACATCTGTAATTATAAAGACCTACACATGTGATCGATGACCTTGAGGCTCGAACTGTAAGTATATACTATCGGGTCGTCGGGTACTGTAGTCGAAATCGGCCATCAAAACGATCACGACCGGCAACTTACACTTCATGTTGATCCCACCACGGTCCACCTCCGCCACCACTTGGATAAGCTAAAACCTTTACGAACCAACAATTTTGAATGGAATAGATATAATTCACGGCTCTCTATTGTGCCTGATGATCTAGCGCCCTTTTGGTTCACTACGATTTGGGTGGGCCTGTTCGAAGCGGATATAGTGCGCTAGGCTGTCTGCAATATGTGGATGTTCTTCGGCATAACTGGCATATGTTAGGATATGCCATCAGCTGGAGAGTCATGATGTTCTCGAAGAGAACCTACAGGCTACCACGCCCTGGAAACCTTTGAGTACGTTGTTAGATTGGGGTGAGGGGTGGGTATTATTTCATGAACTTTAAATTAATAACTTCTACCAACAGAAGGTGTGTGCAATTTCGGACCTATTTTTACGGGATAAATTAAGTACTAATTATTGCCCGCCATATGCAGCTTAATATACAGTGGCACATACTTCGAGGCTTCACACCACGGCTGAAGCTAGCCGAATACCAGCCCCAATTTTGATGAGCAACGATCGACTCCTAACAGCTCTACGAGAAAGTCGACATAAAGGCAACTTTGTCTTCAGGCATCGGCGGATTAGGCGCGGGGAGCTCTTGAGAATGCCGTAGTATTTGTCTGGTGCTAATGTGTGTAAACCTTCCTTACATCCCATGAGCTGACTTTCCTATAAATCTCCGCACAGAAGAAGAAACGGCACTATGATCTCCACCTCCGAACGTTTGCCAAAATGCCAGAATGCACAACCTTCCGCCTGTGCACGAAAATTACAATGTCGGCCTCATGACGTAAGCCCGTCAATTTTTGACAATTTAAGTAGAACTTTTTCCTTTCATTCTCGCTCTTTGAATCCAGAAGTTTCTTCTAGAGCTAGCTGAGGGCTGTGGGCGCGAAATTTTGGTAAGAACCAGCTTCGAAGTTGGCAGGGGGCAACGTAGCCGTTGAAACCTTAGTCACTACTCAAGCCGCAAATGGGAAGAATCGTGAAGACGTTGAGATATCTGTCGTGAAGGTGCGAACATTCTCGAATTTGGACTAAAAAGATTCATGCTTATTTCTGATCCTACTCGAGAATTAAGGACAGACTTATGAGGTACGTAGGTGTAGATCCTATTCCTGGCTCTCGGAACCTTGATACTATGCAGAACTTCAGCTATTTCTCTCAACAGCTCGCCTGCCAACCGGTCCTCCAAGCTGTGCAAAGGATTCCCGACCTTTTGGACATGTCCTTCTAATCGCACGATGTCCACCCATTTTATTTTTGAAGCCGCTGGTGAAATCCGTACTTCCACCGACAGGGATTGACCAGATGCCGCCTTAGTAAAGGAACCCCTTTGGCAATTTTGCTCATGCAGCTAAAGCATATGCTAAGGCGGTCGGGTGTTATTTGGCAGCGAAGAGAGTGGCAGGCACCTTTGAAGCAGGGGATGAGGTAAACAATCGACAAAGTACAGGTCTAGCCACTGCTGGATGCGGCAGTTTGGTGTTCCTTTTTGGAACATGGTTTGCAAATAGATTCGTGTTGCGCGCAACGATGTGGGTCGAGCAGCAGCCAAGGTACGGTCCCTATGTTCACCGCTGACATTGCCCCAAAGGGGACCAACGGGCGTGCAGCCATGAGGTCGCGTTGTACGACACGCGGCTTCAGACCTCGAATGCTATTACATAACCCTGACTACGCAACTGGTGTTCCTTTTTGGGGGCATTGTGTCGCAAATATATTCGTGTTCGTTCTCGCGCAACCCGCCGTCGCTGCGCCCAGGGACCCTCGACGCAACCCGCACTCGGTGACGCCCTCCGTCCACCACTGACACTGCCCCAATAACTCTCATGGGACACACCTCGGAGCATGCAGGCGTCCACGGTCGTTCAGCCAGCACAGCGACACAGCAGCACGAGGTCGATGTTAAGGGCGCCGTCTGCCCCACACAGCCTTATTTCGATGGTCTCGCCTAGTGCATGCACAAGCTCACGACATGGCTTAACGCCTAATCCACAACTGAACATATACAAACCCGACCCCTCGCCGTCTTGTCTCCCTCATCACCGTGCCCCCTCCCCCTGTTGATATGACGAGGTCAGTCGTTCAAGTCGGCTAAAGGGAAATAGCATCTGGAATCGTCAACAGTTTTTCCCTAGCTTTTGCGCAACCAGGTTCGATGACCTTAGAGAAGACACTCATAGGCTGGGCGCGGCCGAGCATCAACCTTGACTTGGTGCTAGCGCAGAAGGAATAAGATATGTGGGTAATTCTAGCGTTGACAATTTCACTTCGGACGAATCGGTCATCAAAACATCGCATCACTACTAGCTAACTCACTCACGGGTGCTTGCTTGTTGAGTCATAGTTTTCATTTCTGTCGCACTATCATCTACATACAAGTTTATGGAGGGCTACTGGCGAATTTCCAATGATTTTTGATGGAATAGGTTCATCCAAGAATTGCTTGATATCTGTAATGAAGCGCGTTTTCTGCGAGTGAACATAATCTCTGGGGAAGCAGACATCATAAGTACGTCTATTTTACACGCTCTTTCTGCGATGGCGATCAACATCTGAACAAATTACTATTAGAGCCTGCGGCACGCTTCCAGTTGAACGGCAAAGCCATGTGCGTTTAGATATCGACGGTACCTCGCTCGTCAACGAAGAGCCATCACTCTCTGGTCACGAGCTCGGAAAGGATGATAACCTCACAGTATGCCCTAATGTCCTTGAACTCTGCCGTGATTAAAACTATGACCATCTTGCGTTGCTCATACGAGCTCAACGTTGTCCCCTTTGGCCGGTCTTCATATTTGTGTGTGACCACACCGAACTCTGTAACCCTGAGGAACCTGCTGTACATACTACATAGCCTGTAACCTGCACCTCGAGCCTCGCCGATTTTACAAACCGGATGCCTGTACACTCATTTCTTGTACAAGAGGAACAGTGTCCAGCTACTACCCGAGCATACACTATGACTGGCAGGCGACGCTGCTATCATATACCCGCTTCTGCAAGGCGTGGTTCCACATTGTCCAAATGCCTTCTTCGAGAGTTTCTAGGTCATTTCCATGTCACATCGCGCACAGTCTAGATGCTAGGCTGGAACGAGCTCGTCTATTGAGCGTTTTCATATCAGGCGATTTTAGATCCACTAAAGATGTGGATGAGCACATCGAAGTCACCGGAGAGCACGTCTGGTCTGGTCTTACATCTATTCTGGAGCGCCTGAGCCTTGAGAGTGTGAAAATCGTGGATCGGAGCACCTTACCTGTGCCAGTGTCGCAGGTGATGTCTATCTCAAGCCCTGCAGACTGCACAGAATGGCATGTCCTTTGATATCGAAATTGCCTTGTCTTGTGAAAGGCAGTCTGCGTGGATGGGCAGAACATAAGGATACCCAGTGAGCCATGGCATGACATGCGTTTTTCCGCAGTCATGCTAATCATCCGTATTTAAATTGGAGCCGCGTCATCGCGCTATTACTGATGTGTAGACTGGAGACCCTTTGTCTAAGCCTCGTAACGATCACAGGGCCTCAGTTCGTGCATTTTATATCTTGTACTACACCCTGCGTAACGGCCCTTGAGTTGACCGAGCTCCAACCACGAATTCGCCTTGTTTCTTACTGCCGTGGCCTCCACCCTTCAGCGGCTTTGCGTTCACGACTGGGAGTACAATTTGTTTCGTGCCTCTGATGACGAGGAGCTCACCATAGACGCCGTCATGTCGCACTCACGCACCTCAAACCAACTGACGATCAGTTGCTCACTCCCCTCGTAATCAGCAACGAAATCTCAATACCCCCCCTTCGAGTTTCGTTCCAAGTGCTCAGTGGAATTTGACCACGCCGATATCTTGAGTTATATGAACGAGCTGCATGAATTTTTGGGTGCGGCACTCATGGTACAGGACTAAAACAGCCTCCTACGCCAACACAAGGGGGTATACATGACTCCCAGATAAACTTTTGGTAGGACGGATTTTGTTGGGGGCATGTGATATAGACTTCATGTTTCTATCTAAATCTATTGTTCTCATTGTCTTCTTGGGCGGGTTACCAATGACACACGCCACAAATTACAGTGCTCTGTACATATCGTATCATATCATGGCCGCCGTAGCTATTATTGAATCACAGCCCCTCACTATAGGCCTCACTGTCGACAGGAAGATCGGAATTCGGAATTTTAACTTTTCACCACTTGCAGTTGAACAAAAGTAAGTACAGCACCACCATGTTGATTGACAACCTCGGAATGGCTGCCTACCTGAATGGCTGGGCTCCATCTGCATAAAATGATATTTGACCGCAATCTCTGTTTTTCATCTTTCACGAGCCCCTCCTTCATGATGGTTCCTAATGGTGCATAGTAGCCAGCCAATTAATCTGTATTTCTGACATCCCGGCTCCTTCATTCCGCATCGTAATTTCTATATACCGATCAATATTCTTGAACTAATGAATCTCCTTCCGGTGTTTTAACAACAATTGAATTATCCGGAAAGAAAAAAGCCCCCCTCCTCTTCCCTGTGGGCCGTCTAGAAACGGATCCACTCGCCGTCCTCTCACACGCCCACGCACAGTTCTGGATGTTCATCAATAGCTGTTGTGATTTCTGATTCAACGTCCCAAGTCTCAGGCTCAGGACATATTAACAATCATGAATTACCAGCCCCACACAGATATACCTGGAGCCCCTGCAGATTTAACGAGTCTGATTGGGGAGCTTGACTGGTAGTGCCCAATCACCGAAATCACAAGATTCACGAACGGAGGCGAAGGCAAAATCAGCATCGACTCACCAGATATATACTTGCTGCAGCACAAAAACCATCTTTCGCATCCATAAATGTTAGTCCTATGCCCAATAAGGATTTTCTTTTTGACTCTCGTCTCACGGTGGCGCCGCCACTGATACTTGTATGTCGAAGAGAATTTCGAATTCCCTCCCACCCTTCCCCCCTCCCCCGGCCGCGGAACCCTCGTCGATGGGTAGCGAATGTTGGACCGGAATTTTGATTACCGTTCCGGTGAAAC
>JAFLHD010000126.1:0-18971 GCA_018856295.1 Blastosporella zonata | reverse complement strand
TTCCCGAATCAGGTGTCGTGTTCGTCCTTCATGGGTTTTCGACGAATGGAGACATGTCATCATTATGAGCCCTGCCGCAAAAGTATCGACCATGGAACTGTAGGCGGATTCGAATCGAAGGGTCTATGGAACAGTCTGGTGTTCCGTTCCCTGACTTTATCTGATACTTAGATGATGGATTCCTCCTGAGTACCGTTCTGGACAGGGAACCACCAGCATCACCGTGTTAAAGAAGATGATGACAATGGACATTAAAATATTGAATGGGCGGAGTCGTCTCGGGTGAGGGAACCAAGATTCCACTGGCGGCTGACCACAGTGACACAGGTTAATGGAAAGTTGACTTACAGTGACGTATTTATTCCCACCCGTCAACAAAGCATGTCAACTTAACCATGTCGTGTCGCGTCCCAAGTCGCGTTTCTCAAATGGCCGTGTACGAGTAACGCCAGTTACTGGAAATCGGTCTACTTTACATTGCCAAAAGTTCGATACACAGGTATAACGACAGCTAATGTTACTACCGATTATCATCAGCTTTAACGAGGTCAGCGGCGCGTTCTGCAATTGCATAGATGATCGCCTGAAAGTGAGCGCCAAATGCAAATGGCTAAGGGGAACAAGTAAGAATCTGGAGATCAACAGGGAGCAAAGGAAGCAGGTACCAAAACGGAAGCATCAACTATCCGGAGTCCCTCTGCGCCCTTGACCTTCAGATCTGGACCTACAACACCGCCCATATCGTGAGCCTTTGAGATTTTTGCCGAACCAGCAACGTGATTGAAGCTTGATGCAAATGTCCTGATGTACGCCTTGATCGCAGCATCGGAGGTGAGATTCACGGAGTCAATATAAGGTCCATTGATGTATCCATTCCATGCTGGGGCCTGAGAGAACCGTTGAGCTGCCTTGACAGCTTCCGTTAAAATTGAAATGTCGATGTCCTCCGCGAGCATGTTTGGATTTATGAGTGGTTGCACGAAAGGATCAGCGGAAGCAAGTTCTAAAGATCCACCTGCTCAAGTCGGTTAGTCGGAGTAGTCATAGATTGGAAGTGGATACTACAAACGTGATAGTGGAGCAGTCATTGCGATTAGGATTGAAAAATAGTTTCCCGTCGTAGGCGGCGTTTGAGTAAAGGATAGGAACGAGTTCTGGGAGCAGATAGTAATCAGCGATGGGCATGAGAACAGTAGTGGCGCCTGATATACCCCGAAGGTCAATTCAAAGTGCGGAGACGTAGGGCCAGTAGCAGGATCCTTTCTTCCCTTCAAAACCTTTGAGGATTTCGGCAAGCGGAAGAATCCAATGTTATTTGCACCAGGGTTGTTGGCAAGGGGTCCTTGTCGCGCTGCGTCGTATTGAGCAGTTGCCGTCTGCAATAAGTCCGGGAAGTGATTGAGCGCATCATTGGTGTTATTGCTGTTGACAGACCACTGTAATCCGACGAAGGGGTGGTCAAGTAGGTTACTTCCCACATCGGAAAGATTCAGAATAGTCTTGATGCCAAGTTTCTTGAGACTAAGTGCCTTCCCAATACCGGAGAGCATAAGAATTTGAGGGGTTCCTATGCTTCCTGCTGTGAGTAGAATCTCTTTCGAAGCGGTAATAGTAAAGGTTGGCCCTAGTTCCAAATGTCAATCAAGCTGAATCTAAACGGAGCAGAAAGAACTGACCACGGGCGCTTTGAGAAAACTGAACCTTTCTGAAGACGGGGGTCGAGCCTTTCTGGCCCGTCGGAACCAATTTTGTTGCATGGGTATTCAGAAGAACGTCGAGATTTGGCCGTTGGGTCAATATAGGCATTAAGAAGGCCGTGGCTGCGCTGCTGCGAGCGCCATCCCCTATTGTGGATTGAAGGGTACCTAGCGGAATCACTTCAGGAACATATCAGAGTGAAGGGATGGATTCTTCGCTGACCGACGCCAAGAGGATCACCGTCGTTCATATCCAAATTGAAAGGGAACTCTGACTGAAGTTGAATCGTGGTGTTTATAACACGAGAGTCAATGGATATCCCAAGTGCAGGGAGACTAGTAAGGAGTGGACCCTTAGTTCCATGAACCCCGGCGTTTATCTCATCTGTTGTGTTGCGCATGTCAGGTGGGGAAGTCAGTGTCTCCGACTGGATTGCGAAAAATGAGCGAAGCGATAGAGATTCACGCCGTGATCGACATACCTTGAGGAAGTAGGGAAAGATTTTGTTCCACGACCATCCCTCGTCACCAGAAATACGCGCGAATTCGTCCCAGTCATCAGAAGAGCCACGGGTGTAGAACATATAATCTAAATGGGACATTTAGGTTCATAATTCATTATTTTGTTTTGATAAACTTACTTACTGGTTGAACTGCTTCCTCCGAGGACATGGCCGCGAGGATACGGGATGGAGCGATTGTTCAAGCCAACTTGAGATGTTGTGGTATAGTTCCAGTCAAAATGGGTGTTTGATGCTTTACTGACAAAATACGGAATAGTAATGACATCGTCGTTGGGAGCAACGTTCCTGGTAAAGAACTTATCAGCATTAATATTCTACATATGAAGGATTCTAGGTCACGTACGACCCGCCCGCTTCGATAACGAGGACTCTTGTTGCAGGATTTTCTGTGAGTCTATTTGCAAGAATACTTCCAGCAGTGCCACCTATGACCAATAACATCAGTTTGGAGTCGAGAGCTTCTTGATCGGGACACATACCGCCAATAATAACATAGTCATAATCACTTGCTGAGACATCTTGGGGTTTGCTAAGTAACCGAGCACGCGCAAGGTTTAGCGACAAGGATAGCGCCAACAATAAGAGCTGCATGCTTGACTTCCTTTAAGGATGTTAAAAATCGATGTTCAAGGTTATATATGTGCGTCGGAACCTTTTAGGACTTGAAACCTACCAAAGTTGCTAGTGATTCGCGGTGCAGCTGTGTCAAAATATCCTATTTTCATCTATCGCTCAAAAGTACGATGTGAATGATCTGATCTGCAACATAAGACACCAGCAGACGGGGGCAACTATAACCGATGTGTCCCCTCGATTTGATCGTACAGCAGCATTTCTGGGTGCTATCGTATGCGTAGTGCTCGCATCATGCGCTTGTTTCACATGCGGATCCATATACACCTCTGGATTCAAAGACGATCATCATGGAGCTGAGTTGGTCGGAGTCAGTGGGTGACGGGTCCCTGTGATCGCAAGGTGCAGGTTCATGCATTCAGGACAGCATCAGAAATGCATATACGCACCACAAGGTCTAGATAATTCTGAGATGTCAGTGGCGTCCAAGCGACTCTTTTGCGTGATAGAAATAGATGACATATCAGGAAGGTCATCGATCCATCAGAACTTCTAGTAGGATGAAGTTCTAGGTTCAACTTCTGACTCGGCTCAGTCGGAGCGCCGGCGGGGTGGAACTACGCCGTGCTTATAGAGGAACTATCTGGTACGAGAAGAAGTGTATATATCCTCCGCCCATGGATGTTGGTGGGAAAGCTTGGGGAAAGCCTGACCGAATTTAAAAAATGAAGAGTGTTGCTTACGTCAACCTCCCAAATGATTTGGCGCCACGGCACGTCAAAATCGCCAGCCAATCGCCAACGTGAAATTCCCACATGAGGTATGCTCGATATGTTAAAAGCCTTCACCGCTTGCCAATCGCTAATACGGGTTTTCCGCCTACACGATGCCTATCTATAACGCTCTGTCAGCAAGTCTTCTCACTATTGCGAGCTTCATCTTCTGGGAGTCGTCCGTGCCACCCACGCCGCCTGCCGCAAGGACAGAAACCAAAAGGTCAATTCCATGGTTAAGGCTTCACGCAACAATCAACACGTGAGATTTCGTCGTTTCCAGACAAAAATATCTATTTATCCTCTCACAGAATATTGGTTGTCATCTTTTTGTTGCTCACAGCATTTCGTTTGTTCGTCGGGGAGCATTCGAATACGGTGTTTATGAGCATATGCTCTCCTTCCTCCCTCAAAGCCTCATCCCATTTGTCAACGGGCACATTGATAGGGCTTTCGCTTATGGTATCTGGAGGCACCTTGCGTATGAAATCACAGCGCACGTTAGGGAAATTCTTCACGTGGGAGATCAGCCTGAAACCAGACCATCAGCTCTGTACAATTGGCCCATATTCAGTTGTCCGTCATCCGGGCTACCTAGGCCTCTGGGCTGTGCGAGTGGCCATCGATATCGTTCATTCCTCACGCGGAACTGTGTTGGCCGAATGCATCCGTCCTCATTACAAATTCTTCGTGGATCTATTTGTGTGGCAGAACTATGGTTTCACGTTGTCACTGTTCATATGGATGTCGTATCGGGCAAAATGGGAAGACGAGTTGATGAAGACGAAGTTCGAGGTGGCTTGGAGAAAATGGGCAGAGAAGACACCGTATCGGATTGTACCATACATATATTAGAGCCCCACCGGAATAGCAACCCCCTTCTTGAATACATTTGCTGGATCGTATTTGGCTTTAAGCTTGCTCAAACGAGGTAAGTTGTCCCCAAAGATATCCTCGGGGTTCTCGTCGCCCTGTGCCATACTCAGGAAGTAGCCATAGTCTTTGCCGGAGAGCTCGATGTTCTTGCTGCGGATGAATGCAATGGTGTCAGCAATGAAATTACTGACAAGGCTATCTGCGGACGGGTTGTTGGTTCTAAGCAATATGATCAATAGATGTCCCCGCGCGCGGAGGGCTCGGGTAAACGTACCTTCCTTGGACTGCGACCCAATAATTCTCATCTCTGATGCGAACAGCCGTCGCTCTACTATCTACCTCAGTAAGCTTATCAAAGCGCGTGAGATCCCATAGAATTGCGGAGCCCCGTGCATCCTCGTGGTCTTCTGTGAATTTCACCCAGCGTTCCCATACGCCAAGGATCAGTTCCTCGTAGAAATCTGCAAACAAGGCACCGCGGATCTGCAGCCGTTTGGGTGCAAGGGCAATAGATGCATCAGCACCATGCGAAGCTGTGAGCAGATCTGGGACGAGACCACATTTGTCGACGAGAGGCTTGACAGGACCGTCTCGGAAGGATGATAGAAGAGTTTTGGAGCGCGTGGAGTTGTGATCTTCCGATACCCAGGGCATGACAATAACGGCAGGCTGACATTGATTGATTCAGCCTTGGAGTACTGATGAAATGCAACGTATACTTACCTTATTTAGAGGACCTGGGCGGCTAAAGGTTATATTGAGCTTTTCCTTCCCACTATACGTTGTTTTCCATTCCTATTATATTTCAACGCGAGCGAATAATATTTGAAGAAAAAGAGCTAACCTTCACAAGGTTTAAAACATTCAGAAGTTCGCTTCCAGGATAAACGAGAATGCCACTCGTGATAGGACCGACTTGAGGGAACACTTTCAGTTCGACTTCCGCTAAGATGCCAAATTGACCGCCACCACCTGAGGACTTTTGTGGGTGCTTTGTACCATTCTGGCATCGGTTCACATACCTCTTATAGCCCAAAACAAATCCGGGTTTTGGGTAGCACTGGTTTTCATAATCTGCCCGTCAGCCAAGACGATCGTGGCGCTGAGGATGTTGTCGACTGCAAGCCCTTTGCTGCCACTGAGTGGTCCATACCCTCCGCCGAGGAGGAATCCCCCAACTCCGACGAACCAAAGAGGTGCACCAACAACATCAACACCGGCCTTCTTGCATTCTTCATAAACGTCTCCCCATAATGCGCCGCCTTGGACGCTTACCGACCCTTTCTCGTGGTTGACTGTAACGGCGCGCAGGTTGGTTAAATCAATGACAACACCGCCATCCGAGCTAGACCAAGTAGACGAATGTGCGCCTCCTCCTTTGATAGCGATCTCGAGTGGTGGGTGCTGCGATGTAGCATATGCGAGAATGAGGGAGATATCAGAGTGTTTGGCAGGTTGCACGATGTATTTCGCAGGTAGAACGGACAATGGGGAATTTCGCTGAAGTGCTTTAGCGTATTCTTCGCCGTCGGTAGGGGTGAGCACGCGCCCATGAAGGTTTAGGGACTGCATGGATGAACTTGTTGAGAAGTGTTTGATGTTTGCACAACAGCTAAAAGCTAAATGGGCCAAAATGAATCTAAACCGATCTCAGAAGAAGCGCCCACCGGAGTGATCAGACCTGCGTACGAAGACGTATCATGCCTAAAGGGTTTATAAGCACAGAATACTTAGCAAGCTTAAGGATGACGTGCTGAAGGTGTTCAAATACTACTATTACAGGTTGGCTATGATTGGGAAGCCATAGAATTCATCAGTACTCGGAGACAAGATAACGTTCGTTAAAATCACTTCTCCCAAATTGATTCGGATCTAATCGACATCGACAGGATTCCAGCTGATTGAGCCCTTGTCGCCGCGATCTAAGGCATCGAGCTTCGTAAGCGCGGCGTCCGAAAGTTCGAAGTCATATATGTCAGCATTGGAGAAAACACGGGCTGGGTCGGAGGACTTGGGAAGCGGCAAAAACCTAATTGAAGCCATTTCATCTCATAGGGCCTCAGGTAGACAAATGTGGGAAGGCTTACCCCCTTTGGATGGACCATCGCGAGAGAACTTGGGCTGGCGTTTTCTTGGTCTGAGCCCATTGACGTTAAAAACAAGGAATTTACACATTCGAAAATGTCCTACCTCCTGTGCTACTTCCTGGATGACAGGGTTGCTGAAATCGCCACGGATGAGGGGACAATAAGCTTGGACGAGGATTCCATGTGCTCTGCAATACTCTACAATTGGCTTCTGCTGGCAGAACGGGTGTAGCTAAGTATACAAGAATAGATTAGATCTAATGTATACGGATTGAGTGACTGGACACGTACCTCAATCTGATTGACGGCGGGGGTGGGAAGTCCAGCCTCTCGGATTTCTTCAAGGTGCTTGACCCCGCTATCAACAAACGATCAGCATGGAAGTACGGGCTCTGTCAAGGGAGCACTTGCTAGTTGGAGACTCCGACACTCAGAAGAGGCTTTCCTGGTCCTGAGAAGTCGAGGAGAGTCTTATATGTTTGCAGACGAACGGCCTTTCCTCCGTATCCACTGTGGATGAGGTACAGATCGATGTAACCTTCACAATGAAATTAGCTTGACTTCCCGAAGGAGGATGATAGTTCAGACTGAGGTCAAGCTTCTTGAGAGATGATTGAACGGATGCAGTGGTCTTGTCACCACCATCAGCGACCTTAGAGGCTGCTCAAACAACTTGAGTGACATTCATCAAGCCGAGAAATATAGACTCAACTAATGAAAATCGATTCGCGAGGGACGCCACTTGCTTTGACAGCAGCGCCAACTTGATCTTCATTCTGATAGATTTGGGCAGTATCGATGTGTCTGCCGAACGAAAGAACATCAGTCTAACCAGAAAAAAAACTATTTGCAATCGACATGATGGTTACATGTATCCAGCCTTCAAAGCAGCCTCTACAGCGGGAGCGCAGTCATCATTCTGATAGACACCCAGGCCAAGCAAAGGGATATCCTGGCCTACGGGCATTGTTTCAGCAGAACATTCAGGGGGTGATATGATGTCCAGTCTCACCAGAGGGGAGTTTGAGGGTGGACGAGATAGTAAGAGTCATAGTTCTTTGGTTGCTGATCTCAGTCCTGCGGCAAGTCTAAGTAAGTGGCCATCTGGTTTGCGTCAGATCCGAGAACCTCGAAAAATGACGGGACTCGGAAGTATTTGGTGGTGCCTTTTGGGAAAAAACTACCTTGCACAATAATTGACGTGGGCAAGCGATCTCTACGGCGCCATGCCGGTGAGGAAAGAAAGGCCATATGCTTTGCACAAGAACAGTAATTTCAAGAAGGTCTTGAGAGGATCTACAATCAGCAACCAACGGCATCAGCCGAAGTATAGAACGTTAATCGTCACCGGTACCAGTACTCACCCCAAACTCACCCAAATGATCGGAGCCGCCACTTCGAAACTTCTTGAAGCCCCACAGGTGGACAAGCATGGCGCCAATTTTCCAAATCCGATGAAGCCTAATCTATACCACTCATGCCCTGCTATTTCGAGTTCTTGACACAGGTGGACACGCGTGGCGACAATATATACTTCATTTACTCCAATCTGATTCGTGATCTTGTGGTCTATTTCTACTTGGTGTCAGGTGTCATACCGCCGTACTAAAGGTCCCTCCGAGCACTTCTAGCTCAGCAAGGTCATCCTTATATCCTCAGTGTTCAGCCGGACTTGTATTTCATCTGCGCACAATGCCAATGCTCATAGACGTCGCCGAACTGGCAGGCCTCGTAGTGGAGGGCTGCCTTTATGGTGAGCCTTCTCGGCGTCAAATTTTGCACCCGTCCATCTGCCGGTTCATTTATTGATGATTACTGTTGCAGGGATCTTCTTCACGCTGACTGGCATATCTGTATATGGCTACTCTCGTTCGAAAGGGATGTCAGCATTCTCATCGCAAACCTGGCCCATGGCGCTTGCTGGATTCTTGCTCATCATTTTGCTTACTGCCCGTTTGAGTGTCGATACTGCAAACGTCTTTGTTGCGTTCATTAAGCACTCCGATCGTGATTCCAGGATTGCATATCTCGGAGACGTGACTGCCCCGTTGTTCACAACAAAGCACTCACTCCTTGTTGCTGTCCTTTTTGTCGGCGATTCCTTCGTCGTAAGATTTATCCCTTTGCTTCCATGAGATACATCTCATCAGTTGACTGCTCCAGAATTGGCGCTGTTGGATTGTCTGGGGAAAGAAGTTATGGATTATCATTGTTCCCATCATCCTTTCTTGTGTATCAGCAGGTATGTTCATACCCAATGTCTCTACTGAACTATATACTGAACTGTATATGCAGCGTCTGGGTCTTACACGATGTGGGCATATGCGCATCTCCCTTCGCAGCAGATTATCTCGGAATTGCATTGGCTGACGGCGTTCTACGTCCTAAGCCTGGTAGCCAACGCTATGAGCACCAGTGGGTTATTGGCCCTCTTGATCCGTAATGTTTATTCAGGTCTTATCTAGGTCTTCTCGCCTACCGGATTCACACTGTCAGAAAGCAGGCAAATCAAATCCAGCCATCAACCTACACCAGCGCCAATGGTACACGAACATCACGTCCCGGACACAGGTCACTCAAGCCTATCCTGCATATCATTCTCGAATCTGGTGTAATGAACGCGGCATATCTGTTTGCCTATACAATGTGCCTCGTGACAAAAAGTCAAGGCCTCGAGGTCATGAGCGAGATGGTGAGCGCTTCTTCTGTTCATAAAATACATGTAACAGCGTTTAACTCCCTCCTTACAGGCATGTCCGCTCACAGGCATCGTTTTCGTCATTGTCATCATTCGCGTCGGCCTTTACTCCTCTCCGGATGCATATTGGCCAGCTCCGCGCTCTCAGCTCTCAGCAACCAACGCTTCCACACAGTTCGTAGCTGCAGATTCGCACATCTACTTCGTACCAAACGCGAGGAAAGGGACTGTGGGTACCGACGTCACTGCTACATTTAACGACGGCGCAGTGCATCGGGGGGACGTAGAGTTAAACGCCCTCCCCGGGACAGAAGACAGGTTCTACGCTGAGAAGAAAGATGTTCCATTGTGATTGGTGATTCGGGCTGACTGTATAACTCTCGAGAGTAATTATTTGTCGCACTTTGGCACTTTGGGCTGCGCTGTATTTTCATCGTTCGGGGTTTAGGTTAGACTAAGTTTATCCTTGCGGTGCTTTTGCCAGAAGGAATATTACAACGGACACTGTTAAATAACGATATTTTTCTTAACTGGGGCTTGCTGGAAAACATTTATAGTAGGTGGGCCATCGGAAAAGACACATCCACGTACAATATTTTACTTACAACAGCCCTGAACAGCAAGTAGTCAGAACAGGAGGTACTGGTGAGCCTCCTCACGTCGTGGGCAGTATAAGTACAGAACTTTCGATATACCCTGTAATGCGGTGCATACTTTTGAGAGACAGGCGAGGACTCGGCAGCATGCAAAAAGCTATGGGCCTAACTGGGAATTGAACCCAGGACCTCCTCGAGATGGATAAACCCTAACAAGGAATCATACTACTAGACCATCAGGCCACGACTGTTGTGCTCATGTAGAAATTGGTGGCCCGGGAAAGACGGAGGGAGGAGATCCGCAGGAGCAACATTGGAGGAGTTCACTCAGCTGAGTGTAAGTACGGAACGGTGGCAAAGAGTATTAAAAGAGTGACAGGAGCCACTTGATCAGATCATTGATGGTACTATAGTCATGTGACCGAGAATCTCGAAAATTGGAGAATGGGCTGGTGATTTCCCGAAACATTTCTTCTTGACTTAAAATGGCGGCTTGCGCCCATTAAATTGTTGTTCTAGACTATCAATTATGCTACGAGCGAGAAACACGAAAAATTTGGCGAGGATAGCTTCCCCAAGGGCTCCCCTGGGATTACTCAAACCAACCTTGCGAGCAGGGTCTTTCGGTCGTCTACCAGGCCGTTTGCTACCTGTCCCGCTCATCCGACATTATTCTTCTCAGCCTCCTAAAGGCCCCGGCGGCGCAGGGGGATTTCCTGGGTTTAGCTTCGGGCCGCAACATCAGAAGGGGGATGCGTTGAAGGAATACGTGTGTGATTCTTGAAGTATATGGAATGCTATCTGACTGGTGGTATAGAGTGTTGACTTGACTGAGATGGCGAGAAACGGGAAGCTGGACCCCATTATTGGAAGGGACGAGGGTATGGCTTTAAAGCAATGTGTCCTTGTTCCGAGACACTGAATTGAATTTTAGAAATTCGCCGTACAATACAAAGTGCGTTCAGTCACAATCATATATGAGTTACCCCTCACGGTACCGCAGTACTCTCGCGACGGACCAAGTCCAACCCTGTGGTATGACCACTTCTTTTGTCGTTTGAGCTTCACGCGCTAATATGGGCTCCTAGCTCATTGGACCCCCTGGTGTCGGCAAGACAGCCATTCTGGAAGGTTTAGCGACCCGTATCGTATCGAAGGAGGTTCCGGAGGTGAGTTTCGGGGATCTTATATTCTACCCATTGCTGGACAGAGCATAGTCACTACAAGACAAACGAGTACTTTCCATCGACCTATCTGCGATCATGGCAGGCTCCGGAATCCGCGGCCAGTTCGAGGAGAAGTTCAAGGGTCTGATACGGGATATCGAGGACGAGGTGAGACCGCCTGCCATACATATACATTGGCGCTATATAACTTAACCAAAACTCTAGGCAGGAAAAGTGATATGCTTCATTGATGAAGTCCGTTAGTACTACAACTTACCATTGTCGACACGACTTGTAAGTGATGGCCTGCTAGATACGTTGTTCAACCTTGGCAAGTCGGAAGGAAGCATCGACGCTGGTCAAATGATCAAGCCCGCGTTGGCCAGGGGATTGCAACTCGTCGGGGCTACAACACGTACGCCCATCCAATTTCTTCACCTGAGGACATTACACTGATGATGGTGAAATAGCTGACGAGTACAGGAAGACGATCGGCAAAGACGCAGCACTCGAGCGTCGCTTCCAACCTGTGCAGATCGACGAGCCCAACGTTGAGTCGACTATTTCGATCCTCCGCGGTTTGAAGTCGAGATATGAGGTGCACCATGGAGTCGAAATCTCCGACGGGGCTCTGGTCACAGGTCCGTTCATCTCGCTACTCTCCTTCACTTGCTATCTAAACATAGTGGACCATAGCTGCGGTATACAGCGCACGTTACATCTCCGACCGCTTCCTCCCCGACAAAGCCATCGACCTAGTAGACGAAGCCGCTTCCTCTCTCCGCCTCGCCCAAGAATCCAAGCCCGACGCTCTGGAAGCCCTCAACCGCGCGATCGTCACGCTCCAGATCGAGCTGGAGTCGCTGAAGAACGAAACGGACGTGTTCAGCGTCGAGCGAAGGACGCAGGTCGAGGAGGAGTTGAAGTTGAAGCGGGAACAGGCGGAGGGACTGACGTCGATGTGGCAAGCCGAGCGTGCGAGGCTCGACCGCATCAAGGATTTGAAGAAGCGCCTAGAAGAGGCCAAGTACCAGCTCGAGGTGTGCCAGCGACAAGGCCAGTATGAGGCTGCGAGTCGGTTGAGGTTCTCGACTATCCCGGATCTGGAGCGCCAGTTACCGGTGGAGGGAGAGGCGGGGCAGGAGGATCTCGAGTCGCCGTTGGCGATGTTGCATGACCGTGTCACTTCGAATGATATTTCTCGCGTCGTGGCGAAGGCTACGGGCATACCGGTGCAGAACTTGTTGAAGGGAGAGAGGGATAAGCTGGTTCATGTGAGTGGACTTGAAATGTTTTCTCAAGTGAGGTGACTGGGCTGATCCTGGGCTTTAGATGGAGGATACCCTTCGACAGCGAGTGGTGGGTCAGGACCATGTCGTAGCTGCCATAAGTGATGCAGTACGCATCTCTCGTGCTGGGCTCCAGGCACCTAATCGACCTGTTGCATCGTTCCTCTTCATGGGGCCGACAGGTGTTGGCAAGGTACGCAATTCAATATCATCATGTACTTCCAAACTAATACTTACAATACAAGACGGAGTTGTGCAAAGCACTTGCCGCGTTCCTGTTCAACGACGAGCAGCGTGGACTGTTAGTCCTTCTGTTCATACCAGTGCTCTACTGACGAGTCGGTTATACGTAGGATCAACATCAACATGTCCGAGTATCATGACCGTCATACCATCTCCCGTTTGATCGGAGCAGCACCTGGATATGTGGGCTTCGAGGAAGGAGGGCAGCTCACAGAGGCCGTTCGCCGAAAACCATATGGTATGTCACTATCCTGAAAACATCATGCCGGTTTCCCTAACCATCCGCTGACAGCCGTCATACTGCTGGACGAACTTGAGAAGGCACACAAAGACGTGGCCATGATTCTACTGCAGATTCTCGATGAAGGTAGTATCACGGACAGTCAGGGGAGGAAGGTCGACTTCAAGGTTTGTCAAATAATGCTTCTCTTTTGTTCCTTTATCTTATTAATCTATCCTCAGAATACGATTATCTGCCTTACCAGCAATCTTGGCAGCGACATTCTCGCCCACACATCCGCCTGTGACGAAGACGGCATCGTCACTTCAGAAGCGAAGGATGAAGTTCTTGAACGCGTCTCCGAGCACTTCCCGCCTGAGCTGCTGAACCGCCTCGACTCAATGCTGGTATTCAATAAGCTCTCGCGCAAGTCCATCCTTCAGGTCGTCTCCCTCCGACTCAAGGATGTTGCGGACCGCCTTCGCAGTCGCCGCATTGTCCTCGACGTCGATGACCAGTCGCGGGACTGGCTCGCGGAGCAGGGGTATTCGCAGATGTACGGTGCAAGGGCTATCGCTCGTGTTGTTCGCACGGATGTGTTGTTCCCTCTGGCACAGAAGCTCCTTCGGGGCACCATTCGGTGCGTTTTTTGTCTTGACTTGTGCTTGTGCCGCTGCTAACGTCGTTCAGGGACGGCGACACGGTGAAGATTCGGGTGTCGGAAGATGAAAAGACTCTCGTCATTCATGAAAATCACTCACCTAATCCATCTGCCATCGTCTCTGAGAACTCTGGTAGCGAGCTTGCATCGGAACTGTAGACTTTGGAACTGCTATCCACCAGACGGGTTACATCACTTACACTATTCACCAACATTTCTACTCCCTACTCTGTAGCCTTAACACCTCTCACTACATACTGGTACTCTACTTGTATTTTTATTGATTGATATCGTAACCTTGCTCAGATTTAACAGATAAACATACGTACGACCCTGACGACGATGCTTGCAGTTAACATTGCCTAAACAGGGCCAAATTTGCTATCAACGTGATCGTCACCATCGCCAGCGTTGTGCTCTTCAATTCTTCATTTTATTTTCTTACAACAGCCCACGATATCTTATAATGTCGCGCTTTGTCCGGGCCTCAAAGTATCGGTGAGGATCGCGACGAGTATTGCAACAAGAGATCAACCACAGCTAACGCATAACGACGTCTATAGCCACGTCTTCGGACAGCCAGCAAAGAAGGAGTATGGGATTGAGAACGTAAAAGTCACCAGCAGTGCATGGGACACTAACATTATTTCTGCTTCTGGAGTAAGATTATCGATTGGAGACCATCAATAGTCCTAGGAACTGACACGACGACAGCAATACATCAGCGTCAACTGGAACGCGTCTGGTGGTGGCGCATTTGCCATTCTACCACTCCCATCGCCCTTCCAAACCATCTCAGGATTCCCCCAGAAGCTGCCGGAGAGCCTCCCCTTGGCGCGCAGCCACACTGCAGCAGTGCTCGACACCGACTGGTCGCCGCATAACGACTCTGTCGTCGCCTCTGGCGGTGAGGATGGCAAGGTCATGGTCTGGAAGGTTGAGGCATCGCAGTTCGAGGGTTGGGGCTCGGAGGGGTGGGTCCCTCAGGATTTCGACCCTGTCGCGCGCATCGACGCATCACCACGCAAGATCGGACAGGTATTGTTCCATCCGACCGCGTCCAACGTCCTTGCTAGTACATCTGGGGAGTACACTGTAAAGTTGTGGGATCTGGCCAACACTGAGGATGCAAGGAGCGTGCTTGTGGGCCACGGAGATGCGATTCAGAGCATTGCGTTCAACCCGACAGGGACGTTACTGGCGACGACTTGCAGGGACAGGAAGCTGAGGCTGTTCGATCCTCGTACGGGTGGAGAGGCGGTGCGTGTTGTGGACGGCCACGGTGGGATCAAGGGCTCGCGCGTCGTGTGGATGGGCGACCTCGACAAGATTGCGACCACTGGGTTCAGCAAGATGTCGGCTCGCCAGGCCGCGATTTGGGAAACCGGAAGCCTGGGCAATGTGAAAACAATTCCACTGGACCAGTCTTCCGGCGTCGTCATGCCCTTCTGGACTGATAACAATATTCTATTCCTTGCTGGCAAAGGGTATGCAATTTCTAGTTGAATGAACGAATTAACTGATGTTTCTTCTAGTGATGGTAATGTCCGATACTACGAGTACGAGTCGGATACCCTACACGCACTCTCGGAGCACAAATCTGCCGACCCTCAGCGCGGCATGTGCTTCCTGCCCCGCCGAGCCCTCAATGTCGGCGAGTGTGAAATTGCCCGTGCCTACAAAGTCCACGGCGCTTCCATCGAGCCCATCGGCTTCATCGTTCCCCGCAGAGTAAGCGCCCCCTTCTCTTTCTAAGGCTACACTAACATCACTCGCCCAGTCCGACTCTTTCCAATCCGACATCTTCCCCCCAGCTGCCTCAGCCGAGCCCTCGCTCAACGCCAGCGAGTTTTTCGCTGGGAAAACCGCCCCGCGCAACCTCGTTGACCTTTCCTCAGGCATAAGCTATCCCTCCACCGCCCCACCACCTACCATCCCTACTCCCACGCCCACCATCTCGCTACCACCCCCGGCACCAGCAGCGGCGCCTGTTCCTTCGCGCACAAATTCCTACAGCACACCTGCCCCGTCGCCTGTGGTTCCCAAGCAGGAGCCTGCACCGTCCGTTCAGCAGCAAGCCTCGCCTTCCCCATCGCCTGTGGTTGTGGCTGAACCCCAACGCTCTCAAACGGCAGATTCTGATGTACGTGTTGTGTTGCCTTACCTCTTTTTCTTGAAGAATCGTCCCTAACATGATTCATATATACATACAGGGTTCGTCGGCGTTGAAGGAGGAGAACGCGCGCTTGACGGCTGAACTTAGGGAGGCGAGGGAGAAGATCAGGAATCTGGAGGTGCAGGTTGAGAGCATCCGTGCCAATTCGCGGAAAGCGGCGGAGTTGCTTATGGACTGAGCTGTGTGTGTTGGTATGAGCTGAAATTTTGTTTCTTGGATCCCTCAGAGTTTGTGCGATTGCTATATTTCTATTCCCCATAAAACTTCGGACATGGGCAGAGGCGACTTCGAGGGTTCCATAGTTGCTTTGAGTTCAGGGATCTTTTTAAGTACAGACGCGAATCGTTTGAAATCCATCCGGGCTACTTTGACAGACACAATCGTCACCGAATAAATCACATCGGCCTGATGGTCTAGTAGTATGATTCCTTGTTAGGGTACACCCGTTTCGAGGAGGTCCTGGGTTCAATTCCCAGTTAGGCCCATATAGTGTGTATAAAAGCATTATTTTTCCTCAGTGATTAATTCACATTTGCAGCGCATCATGCAACAATTGACCGAGGATTCCCTCTGTTGATTCAGAATTCTTGAAATAGTTCATTGTGCAAAATAGTCACTTGTGCCATATGTTGCTGCCAATCCTGAACCATAAATTTGGCAAAGTTGTTATAGAAGTTTTATTTGATGCAAAAAGACATTCCAAGAGTAGAAACTGCTTTTGGAAACTTCTGCTCTCTTCAAGAAGCCTCTCCTCATTGCCTTCTGCAGAAGCCCATTTCACAGGTGTATATTGTCACTAATCTGAGTGGCACTGGCATTGAGCCAATGTCACACTAAAAATATATGATGACATCATCATACAATTGTCAGGTGAGCATGGCAAGCACTAACACTCTTAGGCGACTATCTCAAATACACGTAGTGTTATTCTTAGCATTGTAGCTAATGCCTCTAATTTTTTTTGGCAAAGGGTACTACAAATCCTCAGTGAGACATCCATGTCTCTCATTTCCATGCATGTGGTAACTTTTATTCAAGTTTTCTTCTTCTTTTACATGTTTATTCTGCATTTATTATATTAGTATTATTTCACAATTACTACTGTAAGACCTTTTTTTCCATGCAACTGATTTCATTGCATTCTAATTATCATGGTTACTACACTCAGAAGCTAGCACATTCTTATTATTCCTTTGCAACCCACCCACTACTCACTATATACTTAGCCATTAATAAAATGCACTCTAAGGTGGGCGTGTATTCATTACAAAAATCTCCAAGGATTTCTAAGGATTGACACTTTCAACTGTTACTCTGGTCAATACCACCTTTCTAGTCAACCCAACTCTCTCTCTATCCAATCTTTTAAAGCCATTCATTGACTGCTTTCATTAATACACCAGCTCTCTAGTCCCTTAGACCAACTAAGTCACTAAATTGCAACCTCATCATTATACTCCCTAATCTCAAAACCATTAGCAATTACCAGTATCTCAACTAGGTTTCTTGCTTTACAAGTGGTACTTTTTTTCAGTGACTCTCAGTCTTTGCAGCACTCATACACCCCAATGGCACAAATCCCTATCAATACAGTGGCTTGCTAGGCAATCTACGTACTCCATAAGCAATTTGCTTGACACTATAATCCATTGAAGACCAACTCAGACCTTTCTAATCACTATCTTTCTTACCTCCTTTTCTCTTATCCTTTGCTTAACCATTAATTAGAGGTTTAACAGCCTTGCTAATAGTTGATTAGTCTTCTTGCCTATTGATTTCATCACCTTGGTTATCACCCCTATTCCACTTATCACTCTTTTTCTTAGTTACACCACATTGTGGCGATTTCTAACTACTTACACAACTGCTTTGACTTCTACAAATTTTACAATTACTCCTATCTATGACTACAGTGTACTTACTATATCACGGCAGTTTTGGCTTCTCAGACTGCTTCAAACGTATTTAAACTGTATTATTTTACTACTACAAACACAATATACCAGAGCTCAGTGATAGTACTAGTCTAGTCTAAGTGTCAAACAAGAAAAGTCTAAATGATAAAGGAGAAGAATTCTGTGATCCAGGCATGTAAGGACTGGCTGAGAAGGGAAAAAAGACTGTGGATTCTAGGAGTTACAGGAGGGATAGGGGAGTGGTTGTATGTTTCCAAGTTGGACTAGACAGGCAGGCTTGTTAAGTGCAATTTGTACTTGGGGTTTTATATAGACCCAAATAATCACCAAGGATTAGAGGACCAAAGCAAATTGGGTGTCATTTCGGGCCTTGGGAGCTAACACAATAAACACAAAAGGTATGGAACATGCAAAAGATACGAGATATTGGGTGAGCCAAAAGAGAAAAAAGTAAGGTGCAGGTCAACTGTTAGGCCAAAAGGGAATTAGTACAATTGTTGAGCTCTGTGAAGCTTTATAACTCAGGCCAAAAGGACACGATAGAACAAGATAAGTTAGTAAACCAATACTGAGAGGTGAGACTACACCTGAATTGTTAATACAAGAGGTTAACGGAGCCAATAGAGACAATAAGACATGTGGTGATCCTGAAATGAGACGTCACCGTTAGGCCAAAAGGGGACTGGGATGATTGTTGAGCTCTGTGAAGCTTTATAACTTGGGCTGAAAGGACATAATAGAGCAAAGTAGGTTAGTAAACCAATACTGAGAAGTGAGACTACACCTGTACTGTTAACGCGAGAGGTTAACAAAGCCAATAGAGATGATAAGACATGTAGTGGTCCTGAAATGAGACATAGAGAGAGAGTTGGTGATGATAATAGCGGTATATGACCGAGGGGTCTATTTCATGTCGTATCCTAAGTTCTACTACCATTTAAATACTAATCTCAGAAGACCAAAAGAGACCAATCATCTAGGGTTGTAGATTACGGTCAATAGGGAATCAGGACATGGCCGGCCTTTTGGCTAGCTGGTAACTACCGGGTAGAGTAATTAGGTTGAGTGGAAAAGGTGATTTGGGATCAGAAAAGATAGTTAGTTACAGCCAGGGGTGGAAGGACACAAAAGGATAAAGTGGATCTGTGGTTGCAAAGGAATTAAACTGGATAAGTGTAAATGAGATGGGTGATGGCTGTGTTGTATCTTTTCAAGCAACGGGGTGATGGTCCGGGGAAGGCCGTTAGGAGTCGACATCTTGGCTATCTTTTGGCTGCTACAAAAGGCTTGATGCATTGTTGCTAGGGGGTGATTTAGGGGTCGACAAGTGCTTCCCTGAAGATAGGGGGGTATGTGTCAATTTGAGGGGATTTTAGTGGGGAAAATAGATAAATGCTGTTGAGGAGTGTTGGCCTGTGGTATTGCTTCAGTATGGGGGCCTGTAGGGTTATGACTGATAGAGATCCAGGCCTATAT
>JAFLHD010000125.1:0-14866 GCA_018856295.1 Blastosporella zonata | reverse complement strand
AGGATCTTATGTACTGGACTGGACTTTCGCCCCAAATCTTCAGGCTATGGTCAGCTTGATATATCACCTCTTTGTCTTGTCCTTGTCCTATGTCGAATCTGGGCCCTGGCCACCAGGATACCACGTTGTTATTGGGAAATAAAAACTATAAAGGCTCTATGTGCCCTTGTACCCACATCTCCCACCACATCTTGATATGCCTGCCCTCTCGAAAAAGCTGAAGCCTATGACCTATCCAGCCTCAAGTGAACCAAAGAAACACCGCCACTACTGGTTGCAAGAGGGCGATATTGTGATACAGGTATGTCTAAGGTTTCCGCTTTCCCAGTTCACTCAGCTGACACGTTTTACATGCCTAGGTTCAGAATACTCTGTTCAAGCTGCCGTTGGCGGTGTTGCATGAAACGAAATCCCCTGTTCTGATGACTATCGCGCCTCCATCAATCAACGCCTCCAAATCTTGTCTTCTTCTCCACGGCTATAACGAAGCGCATCCTTTTGTGCTGCAGAACACGTCTGAATACGATTTCGCTCGCCTTCTCTGGGTCCTCTTTCCGTTGTGCGTCTTGCCCTTTGCCACTGTTCTTGCTCGTATTACGACCTCACATCATCTTTTAGGGACTCTTTTCCTTTTACAGATGCCTCGATCGACGATTGGATGTCTATCCTAAAGCTCGCGACCCAATATGAAATCGACCACGTTCGCACCTTGGCAATGGCGCGTCTACATGACTCAAAAATTGACCCCTTGAGAAAAATCCTCATATGGCGTGAATACCATCTGGATCCCAGCCTGCTTATTTCTTCCTACGTCGCACTATGCCAGCGTGACGAGCCCCTCACTTTTGACGTTGCGGCAGCTATCAACTCCGAGAACTTTGTAAGGCTTGCAGCAGCGCGAGAGATATATCGTCAACGGGTGGCCTGCGAACGTTGTACGACTCGTACTGCCACAGAGAAGCATGCTATAGCTGAAGAAGTTGTCACACAACTCTTTAGCAGGTCTACAGGACCTAGACAAGGCATAAAAAAGAAAATGTGTGTCGTCTCGGGGATCGCACAGGATGTATGACCAGGCTTTTGCAGGCATTATGTTGGAACTTACTACTACTACTTATAAGCTACTCTAGATTTGGTGTATTAGTGCTTAACTTGATATCAAGGTAGAATCATCCAGTCTTGAATCTCGCCAACAACGCTGCCATTGCACTATTTCGCTGAGGCTGAGTTTCAGGTATCTGTTTGATGAATTGGAACGTATCGGGAATGTGGCCTGGTTGGCGGGTCCAACAGCGGATTGCGTCGACCAATTTCTGCTCGCACCACCTCATTCCCATCGATTCCTTCTGCCAAACGCCGGTTGTCCATATCGAAAGAGGACCTTGGAGTCGACCTTGAGATGTATCCTTTTCTTTGCCTACGGCGCCCCCATCCTCGTAGCCACAAGTGAGAGCCATTCGTAATAGCCCAGGAGAGTCCTTCCACCGACGCATTCGGTTCGCCATTACGACGTCGGTAAATATACGGTCACCGACGACGATAAGCTCCTCATCGCGAACGGGAAATTGAAGAGACGAGAAGTAACCACGGACCGCAGAGATACACGAGTAGGCGGGCTTGAAAGTGTTGTGCCGAAGCACGGGAACACCTGTGTTGCAAGTTACGGATTCGCACTTCTCTGTGCGTTAGTAAAACTGGCGGAAGGGTTGGCAACGCGGACGCACTTGAATTCCTCCTGGGTCGAGCCAGGTCCCAGCAGAGTTGCTCACTATGAGTATGTTCCCTTCGCCGAATGTTTTTCGGCATTCATCCCATGCATGCTAGAGTGTCGTTAGTACTGCTATTTTGTCAAGGGGGGCAACTCACTTGTATTTCGGGTACAATGGTATCTTTGTGAGGTCGCGTCTAGTCTGGATGTGAGCGTGGATCATTGGAGGTTGAGAGGGTCGAACTCACTATGCAGTTGTCCTTGTCAAAGATGGCACCTCGGTAGCCAGCTGCCTTTAGTGCCGGAAAATCAATATGGCGGATATCTATCTTGCTGTGAAACGATGTTCTAGAGATATAATACACCGAGAAAGTGGACATACCTTTTACAACGATACTCGGCAAGACTAGACGGGGGCAGAAGAGCAGCTGTATAGGGACAAGCAGCCCGGGAATATTAATGGGCATGAAGGTGCACCAAGAGCAAGGTTCCCACGATAACGCAGCCTGCTATTGAACTTGAACAGCACCAACTTGTGCCAACACCATCTACTATGACCGACTTTTTCTCAGCTGGCGAGGAGGAAATCGACTTTGACCGCGCCGCGTCTGCCTTTCCCGACATTTCCCTCGACGGCGAAGGCGACATCCCTCTCCCCAGTCAGGCCCCCCCTGTCACCTCAGGCTTCTCATTTGACGACTTCGATGCACCTGCCAATCCTGTGAAGGTCACAGGCGACGACGAGCTCGAAAAGTTTCAAAATGAATTTCCAGATATCGATGTTGCCCAGGTGCGCGCCTCTTCTGCGTTGTCCTCGTCACGTCACACCTTGAGCTCAAACATTCTGCTAGCCCCAACCCCCGCCCACTCAGCCCTCATTCACCGCTGCCACATTCGCTCCTCGTCCACAACCGTCCGCTTTTACGTCAACACCGATCTTGAATCAACCCATAGAAGATGAACCCCAAGTGATTCAGTATGAAGTGTATTGCTCGCTCTCACCCTGTCACTAACATTACCCATAGAGACTGGCGTGAAAAGCAAAAGGAGGAGATTACTGCTCGTGACGAGGCTTCAAAAGCGCGACGCCAAGAAACCATTGCCAGGGCCGAACGTTCCATCGACGAATTTTACGAAAATTACTCGGCGAAGAAGGAGAGAAACATTAGGGAGAACAAGTGAGGAGCTTTCTACAACTTCCCTTCACCAAATGTCTCATACCGAGTCGTATTTCAGGGATCAAGAGGCGGAATATCTCGCGACTTTGTCTACCTCCCTCGCCAATGGAACGACATGGGAGCGTATCAGCGAGCTCATTGAACTACAGAACTCGCAGAGCAAGACAATTGCCAGGACTGGCGCAGGTACTACGGATTTGACACGATTCAAGGAAGTTCTGCTACGTCTGAAGAGGGAGGGTGATGCTGCCCCTGGCGCTGCAGGATATTAGCGTGTCTGATAGTAGTTTATAGCCCGCAAACCCATCACCTCTTTAGCCAATTGCAAATGCTATTTGTCCGTTGTCAATCTGGTATAAGCTATCAGAGCATTCCGCCACCGCTTCCACGCTACATTTTGGACCGTGCCATCTCCAAATGTGCCTCTATGAATGCAAGAATATCTGCGACTAGCTGCTCCTTGACGCCATTGGGCTCGTTATGCAACTCGTGGTACCCTCCCTACAACTATTTGTGAGTAAAACTTGCCAAAGGTGAGGCAAGGGGGAAATGCCACCTCAAACAACTTGATCTTCTTGTCGACTGCAGAAATCTTGTCATAGAATGCCTGACTGGCCTTGGGTGACGTGACCTTGTCCTCGGTACCATGGACCAGGAGCAGCTGAAATTGTTAGAATTCGCTAGTTCATACCAGGCCAATGTTGACCTACCGGGAGGGACTTGGGCCATTCCTTGTATTCCCTGTTCAACAACGCCTCGCCCTGAGTGGATGTAAGCGGCTGGACTGGACAAGTAGTAATGATGGGAGCCTCACGTTGGATAACATGTCTTTCAAACCACGAAGCGACCCAGACTGCTTGACGAGAGGATCTTTCAAATATGCGTCATTGACGGTAGGGTCATGCGAGAGGTCCTGTGGTTTGTTATGCTTTGCACACATATTATATATGCATGCCACCCACCCCAGGAACAACGTCGGCAGGAACAAGTTGGTTTGGGAACAAGACGCTGGCCATCCCGCCCAATGAACGCAAGAGTTTTGGCGCGGGCTTCGTTTGAAGGATCAAAGGGCTTGTAGATACGATTCCTGCAAGGGAAGAGGCGGAAGGCTGCCTAATTGCAAACCCGAGCACTTCAGCGCCTCCCTGTTTCGAGAGCCGCTCGTTAACGTCTTCAGCAAGAGCTTAGAGAAAGCGTGATGCTCACCATGGAATGACCCATCAAAAATGTCGGCACTCCAGAAAATGTCTTTTTCGTATGCTCGACGGCCCAAGCGATGTCCGTCATCTGCTCTGACCAAGAAGTCTTGCCATATGCACTGTCCTTGCTCTTATGCCCCTCTGTATCCAACGCTGTTTTGCCGAAGCCTCGCTGGTCGAGTGCGAAAATGGCTATGTCGTGTTGGGCGAGGAGAGGATGAAAGTGGGTGTATCTACCGATATGTTCTGCGAATCCATGGACGAAGACCAGAGCTGCTCGGGGCGTGTTACTGGGCGTGTACGTGCGTGTGTAGAACTGCGTAGCTTCGGGTCCAGGTAACCATGCCTCTGTAAAGACAGCCGAGGTCGACATTGGTCTGTTTAGTACCCTAGTGAACGATCTGACGGCCCTGATATGGAGCATGCAAAGTGTTTGTTCTAGATGTTGCCGCCAAATTATGGCGTGTCAGGATGCAGTTCACTGGTGGCGCAGTGACTGTTGAAGGTTGAGAAAGTTCTTGTATTAAGAATCAGACTAGAGGCGCGGTCGCGTCACTAGACACGCGTAAACCGTTTTCCGGCTTAAATGTACGGAGATAAAGATAAGATAAGATAAGATGGTACAATCACGACATGTGTCACTAAACTTTTTCGGCAACGCGTCACCGGCTCGTCTCTCTCTCCGTTTAACTTCTGGCCAGAACACATTGCTGGGCCTTCTGCCCTTTGCTAGGTTGAACTCTCGAGGCCTGGCTGGGACCTGACCTTAGAGGCATGCTTTCAATCTATACCCGGAGTCTCCTCAGACCGCGCACGCTCAACCCCATCCTCTCAAATGTTCGACGTGGGACTTCCGAGGCTCGGGTACTGAGTAGCTGTGCACCGAGGCGGCTTCTGAGCCCGTGTCATCCATTCCAGCGATGCGCAAGGAAATTCCATGTCCATGTACCCCTCAGGAACGAGAGCACATCCCCTCCGAAACCAACCACCGAAGAAAAGACGTCGATACTTTCGCTCTTCAAGAAATCGCCGCAGTCGGCATCGTCATTCCGGAAGATTCTGGCGCTCGCGAAACCGGAACGGAAGCCCCTCCTTATTGCCATAGGGCTGCTCTTAGTCTCGTCCTCCGTTTCTATGAGCATACCTTTTACGATCGGCAAGTTAATTGACTTTTTCTCGACTACAAGCCCGGTATGTTTCAGCCGCGCTGCCTGATGCATCGTGATTTGATCTCTGATCCAGCAAATTCCATTCGGGCTCTCAGTCTGGGAAGCATCAGCGTGCCTTCTTCTCTTGTTTACGACGGGTGCCGTAGCAAACGCCGGTCGTTCTATGCTCATGCGGATGTCTGGTGAGCCTCTTACTGTCCTCCATCCTATAATCCCCAACTTATGACTTTCGAAGGACAAAGGATTGTTGCCAGATTGCGTGAACGTACTTACGCTGCAGCTCTCAAACAAGAGGTAGAGTTTGTGGAACGTGGCGAGGGTGACGTTGTCAGTCGTCTTAGTGTCGATACAAGCATTGTTGGTGAAAGGTTGGCTTCTTTTTCTTGAAGAATGTCTCGATCCTCACCCTGGCGCAGCGTCACTCAAAACCTCTCGGATGGTTTGCGGTCCGTTGTCATGTCCTCTGTTGGATGTAAGTCGCATGCCATGTCATGTTTATCCACTCACCGTTTCCTTCTAGTGGGCGCCATGTTCTATCTATCTCCTACTCTCACTGTCTTGATGTTAGCCGTGGTCCCTCCTGTCTCACTGGGCGCAGTAAGTCTGCCCTTGGCGAGAGATATTCTGTCCTTCATTTAGGTCTTTAGGTCTTCTATGGTCGATATTTGAAGCAACTCTCCAATAAGACTCAGGAGTCAATGGGAGAAATGACCAAAGTAACTTCTAATTCATACTCATCGTAAAAATCTAACCATCAACGTAACAACAGGTGGCCTCTGAATCCTTGTCGGCTCTGCGAACAGTTCAGGCATATAATGCTCACGCACAGGAAGAAAAGAAGTTCCACGACAAAGTGGTCAATGTTCTTTCCCTTGCCAGGAAAGAGGCCATTGCCAGTGGCATCTTTTTCGGTAGCACGGGTTGGAGTGGCAACGTTACTTTGTTGGCCTTGCTCGGTTATGGTGACTTCCTGCATATCTCGCTCTTGACAGAATCTTACTCTCTTGTAGGTGGCACACTCGTTTCACATGGTGAAATATCCGTTGGCGACCTGACTAGTCTTCTCCTCTACACGGTTTACGTCGGCAGTGGCTTGCAGATGTTGTCGTACGTGCACGGAGATGTCATTGCTCAACAATGCTAATCGCAAAGCCAATTATAGCTCGTTCTTTGTACGCTATCTTTCCTTTTCTCTTCACTGCTTGTTCTAACTGGGATGAAAGTCATCGATAATGCGCGGAATCGGTGCAGGAACTCGTATTTTTGACCTCCTGGACAGGACGCCTGCCATACCACCCGACAATGGTTTGACCGTCGCCCAAAACCGAAGAGGACCGATCAAGTTCGAAGGAGTCCAGTTTGAGTATCCTAGCCGCAAAGGTGTTGAAATTCTGAAGGACTTGAATCTTGAAATCGGTGTCGGAGAGAGCGTCGCCATAGTGTATGTTTTCAGAGCCGCCCCTTTCTATCCATCCCTATTGATATAGGCATCATCCAGAGGCAAAAGCGGCGGTGGTAAATCGTCCATACATTCGCTGCTCCTGCGGTACTATGACCCTCTCAAGGGCAAGATTACCTTCGATGGTCAAGGTGAGGTGTTTTCCTGCGGCACACCACACAACCCGATCTCATGAGGGCTCCAGATATCCGGGATTTCTCTACTGCTTCTTGGCGCCAAATCATCGGAATCGTTCCCCAGGACCCCGTGCTGTTCACTGGTACCATCGCGAGTAATATCGCTTACGGCAATCCCAATGCTACCCGTGAACAGATCGAGAACGCTGCACGAGAGGCCAACTGCGAGTTTGTATGGGGAATGCCAAAAACATTTGACACAGAAAGTCTGTTTATGCCACTATCCATAATCGAGACAACATCAAGCTGACATGCTACAGTTGGACGCCATAGTCTAAGCGGTGGCCAGCGGCAACGGCTTGCAATAGCGCGTGCACTACTGAAAAAGCCTGTCATCTTGGCACTAGATGAAGCGACAAGCTCCCTGGATGCGACCTCAGAACGCCGGGTACGCTGTTTTCCCCAAAAAACTCACGTACGATCGTTAAAATTTTGATCCCAGGTGAACGATGCAGTCGACAAGATCCTGCAGTCGCGGCAAACGACTGTACTGATTGTCGCACACAGATTGTCCACTATCGCAAGAGCGGAACGGATAGTCGTACTGGAAGGTGTGTCTTCAAGCCCTGTTAGCTATGCACAATTTCTCAGAAAACTACAGATGGAATAATTACCGAATCGGGTACCTATCGCCACCTCGTAAGTTGCCACTGATCCTTGAACCACGCCCCTGTTAACGTATTTCTAGGTAAACCAGGTCGATTCGCGATTCCGCGCTCTCATGGCGGCTCAACTTAATAATGTAAGCGAAGATACGACTAAACCCCAGGAAAGCATTCTACCTTAGAAGACATTGTATTTATTATCTATACACTAATATCACACACACCCCTGGAATCCTATTTACGTCTAGCAACGGCCTTCAAAGGCAGCCAGAGGTTGCCACGAGTATGGTGGCTTCCCGATGTGATTCGCTCCGAATTTGTGAAGGTAAACCACGTTTAGACCTCGTGTATATGGTATAGGTATCCCTTCTTTCGAACGCCCCCTCACTTCTCCCGACTCTACGTTCTATCTGCGATGACACCCTTAACACCGATAGCATCCCCCGAGGAATCGATCGCCCCATTCCACGTCAAACCATTAGACACATTGTCAACGGGAGATTTCATCAGCAGCCTGAAAGCGGCCACCGACTCTCTTGGTGTGAGTCCTGATAGGAAAGAACTCTTGCGATGACCTCTTTACCTTTTTTACTCAGGATATCTTCGGGAAACTGGAATACCAGACTGCGGATGTCGCAACGCGCGGTCCTGCTCCAGAGATAAAGAGGTGAGCCACTGGACAAAACTCAACGGAAGGCTATGAAGCAGAACTGAGGCAGGTTCGAACGGCATTTGAAGGAGCAGGATCAACTCCATAAGGAAGGAATCGCGGAGATAAATCGCAAGTGACTACTTTGGTTTCGCTCCTTTAGTTACTGATGCTTCCGACTATTACCAAGTCATCTTGAAGGACTGCCTAGAGATGCAATTGTTTGAACACTTGAAAGAACGAGGTAGATGAATCACGATTGTAATCTGCGTTTGACTAACTCTTAGGTAGCGCAGCGTGAGATCGAAGCCGAGATAGATGAGCTTGTCCGAGAACAAGTTGCGCTTTGCCTTGAAAGCATGATCCCCCAGAACCTTCAGGATGAGGTAGCTGTGCAAAACGTGGAACTCGAAGGACTACGCAGCGAACTGTTGAACTCGTAAGTGTTATTTACTCAGTATGTCCGCGTGACCTCTGGACCATATGTAACAGGGAGAATCGTCGGGCAAATGCTCTCTTGAGGTCGAACCAGCCTGACGAAAGGCTTCACGAAATCTACATGTCAAATAGACAGGTCAGTGAGAGATACCCAAAGACTCTTCAGGAACTATTTGATCTTGATGGTGAGTGACACGAAGAGTTACCAGTGGGTGGGGCTTACCTTTCGGGACAGCGGAAACATCAAAGGCTCTGATGATCGACTATGAGCTTTCTGAGGTTTCAGAGGCGAGAGATTGGAACTTGAACAGGTTCATGCAATTCTGTGGTGTGAGCTATCAGATGGTGAATCGCTTTCGAGTGCTGCTGGCTCATGCTGACTGGTATTGTAGGTGAGGACAGGGTCAGATACGCGACGCATCGACGCGTAAACACGAACAACGTCCGGCAATTGTGGCCGAACTACCCTTATCTAGTTTTGTACATGTGTTACTAATCCCTTAAACGCGTACACGTCTCTCATCTTCTCCAACCACCCCTCTTCAGCTGTGTCCCTCTAAAGTATTCATAATGGACCTACTTACAGCTGCCGAGCCTAAACTACAGTTCACTAGACATAACATGTTCTCCGGGTCCCCCTTAAACCGTCTCTCCTGGCTCCGCACCTCTCATCCATTTCTGAACGCCATTATCGCTTCCCCATCTACTCGCTGGCTGCTATTCAACGCAGGGCAGCCACTCGTGCTTCACAAGTCCGATTCCATGTCCAAGCAATCCCTCGCATTGTTGACAACCAAAGATGTCCTGCCATTCCTGGGCCCTCAACCCTTCTTCGGACAGAACAAAGAGATCGGCCAGTTGGTTATCGAGTCTCCCGAGGTGCAGCATTCACCTACCGAGGCTGCGCGCCACCACAGTTCTCCTGTGGTGTTCCTTGGTCTGCAGGAACACTCCAAGACCAATGCACTTCCTTCGTCTGACTTCGTGGATGCCGATGCCGCGATTGCAAATCTGGATGGGACGCCTTACTTCTCAATGGACGTTGCAGATTTAGATCTCGCACCAGATGCCCTCAACGAAATACTGCATGCTTCTACTCCGGCACGGAGCGGACAGGTGCTGAGCTGGTCTGAACCGAGAGTGCTCATGACCGGATTGGATAACTTCTCTGCTGCTGTGTTTGCTGAAGCAAGGAGTTTGGTAGATTGGAACCAACGCAATAAGGTTTGTGTTACATACCTTTGTCATTTACCGCTGTTAACAACCACGGGTAGTTCTGTGCAGGATGCGGCTCACCAACTTACTCCATGTGGGGTGGATGGAAACTCTCATGTTCGTCATTACTGCCCTGGGCAGACAACACCGGTCGCAAACCGTGTCCCACAACGTAAAGTTTCCTTTATACGACTTCCTGAATAACTCACCCATCCTTCCCTCAGCAAAGGATTGCATAATTTCACCCACCCTCGCACGGATCCGGTTGTCATCATGATTGCGATTGATGAAACCGGAGACAAAATCCTTCTCGGAAGGGGTGTACGTCCTTGCAGTTTCTTTGTTCGCCCTTCAAAATGCTGAGTTACACTGCTCAGAAAAGGTTCCCTGGGAAGTTCTATTCTGCGTTGGCAGGGTTCATTGAGCCTGGAGAAACTTTCGAGGATGCCGTCGCCCGGGAAATGTGGGAAGAAGCTGGAGTCAATGTCTGGGACATCAAGTATCATTCTGGACAGCCATGGGTGCCTTTCATTTTCTTCTGCCCACAGTATAAACTGCTGACACACAGGTTATAGCCATATCCGGCCAATCTTATGGTTGGCTTCTATGCTAGAGCTGATTCTTCGCAGGCAATCCGCGTCGATCTTGACAACGAGCTTGTTGGTAAGTTCTTCTGCTCGACTTGCACAAGGATAAATCCTAACTTGTAGCCCAAAGATGCACGGTGGTTCACCCGCTCGGAGCTCCTTGAGGTGTTAGGTCACCCCATTGGTGGTAAATTTGGCAGCAACGAATACAAGAAGATGGCGGAGAGCACGGAAGGGCGGAATAATCAGCAAACACCCCATCTTAATCCGACATACGAGGATAAACCTGCTGCGCGTGATGATCCGCCTTTCAGACTACCACCCGTCACAGCTATCGCAGGAGTCTTGATTCGAGACTGGGTCGAAGGGAAGATCGGATTTGCCCCTGCCAGTGAGCCCAAATCTCAACTAACATGGCTAAGAAGTAACCTGTGAGGTGCCCATGTTTGTATCAGATACGCCGAATTGAGACAAGCGCGAGGCAATCGAAGTCTAGACGTTATTGTAGAGTTACATGCTATAGTACACGATGTAGCAATGGTATCAGGGGAAGGAATCATCCAAAGCGGTCAATATGTCAATAGGAGGTCGAATCTTGCAGTCGCCATCGTGCTAGAGGACCCCACCACCACATCGACCTCTGCCGCGGTGCTGGTGGTGGGACAGCTCGAGGTGTTGGTGTTGGTGGTTTTGGTACTGCTTGTGGTTGAATATCACGAGCTCCTTCGTCTTGCTCGTCGGATGCCTTGTCGTGTTGAGGTGACCATTGAAAATGGTTGTACATCTCAAAGTCCTGATTGGGTGGTGGCAGATTGTTCTCTCGGCCTATCCTCCACGCAAAACTTCCTAGCCCCCACCCGCCCATTCCTGCATCGGCCGTTCCGTTCCGTTCCCTCTCCCGGATTCGCGCTACACGGTCGGCAGCTTGTTGTCGAGCGGCAAGAAGATGTGCATGGCGCAGGGAGGCATACCATTGGTGGACAATAGGAGGAAGTATCCGGGGAAGTGTGGACAGCGATCCATTGGTCGAAGCTGAAGATTCCGACATTGCGGGCTGAGGCTTGTTGTGGGCCGAGTCGGCGACAGAATCTGGTGGTGTCGATGGCGGAGAAGATTTGGTGTTAAAGCGACGCATGGTTGCTTGGTTGCGATTACCGGGGGCGTGAAAGGCGCCAGTAACACCCTTCCAGACCTTTTTGGCGCGTAATTTGTTCTCCCGTCTCCTCTCTTTGGCTTGTTTACGTCGTGCCTCTCGTTTCGCCTCTCTTTCCAGTCTCTCGAAAATGTCGTTCTCCTCACTGAGGCCGCTTGCGCTCCCAGCGCCTACCCACCACCACCAACCCAGGAAACTCTGCCAAAGGATGACAGCCCACATGAGACTAGGGAGCCACACGTATTCCTCTTCACGATTGACATATAAAAAATTGAGTGCAGTGCTGACGAGAGCGAGAGCGAGAGCACCAGCGCCAAACGCTGCTGTTCCTCCGTCGGTTCTCCAAGCATTCTTTCTGTTTACAAGGAGACCCCATATGAAAAGGGAAGCGGTAAACAGTAGAGAAAGGGTGGCGTTACAGACGTTTCGAACGGCGGAGGCGACGCTGTTGGCGTTCGGGCTCTCGTTGATTGGTATAAGTTGCATTACGGCGGCAACGACGGCCAAAGGACCTGATGAGAGGGGTTAAACAATGGGAACAGGAGTTGATGTATGAGGTTACAAACCAAGTAAAGTGAAAATGAGGCGGCCTTCGAGACGAGATGGGTATAGGAGGGTGAGGAATTGGATGTGGGTAATCTGATGGAGTTGAATATAGATAAAAAGGAGAAGATAGTTGAACAGACCTGAATCAAAGCGGAGGTGGAGGCATTCATGACAAGCCATGTTGCACGCTCAACGACGCTCCATTCGTCCGAATCAAAGTCCTTATCAAAGGGGGGTACGTTGACGGCGATGTAGCTGAGCATATAAGGCCATTTTTCGCTCTCTGACAAGGTTGCTGAGAGGATGACTTGGAGGGTTGCGATGAGGGATATTAGGAGAGTGGTTACACCTGATATCTGAAAGACATAGTTAACGGGGGCGAGGGGCCAGTGGTACTGAGCGGTGAAGATGAGGTGTATGAAGAGAACGGCGACGAGGGTGAGGACGACGCCGGTGAGAAGGATTTGTACTGAAAGGGACTGGGCAAAGGGAGGACGATATTGTAGATACGGGTCAATGTCGAACTCGGGAGGTTCTGGTTTCTGCGCGGCGGCGAGGGCAGCCCACACGAGGAGAGAGAGCATATCGAGAAGCAAACAATTATCAACAACGACTACCCATGAAGTCCACCGTCCCACTACACCGCCCGCTCGCTCACCACTCTTTTGTCTCCTCAGTAGCATTCTTTCTCCTCTTTGTCGCATTTATAATTCTCCTATTCGTCTCAATCTCCCTCCCCATCGTAAAGTCCGTATATCTACTCTCTGTACAGTCTACTCTCACCGGTCAAGTACCCACCAACATCGCAACTGAACTCCGCTTCGGCGTCTGGGGCCTCTGTGCATCCAGGTATGCCTCTAATACACCTCATTCCACCATCTAAAACCACATCAGCGTCCTCGATCCCCCAACATGGCTCACAAATGATGGAGAGTGCTTTGGCCCCGCCCTCGGCTACAACATACCCCAGAACCTCACCGATCTAGCCGGCGTATCTCCCACCATCGTCCAGGCCGTCGAGGAGGGCCTACTTGTCGTTCTCGTCCTTCATCCCATCGCAGCAGGCTTCTCCTTCCTCGCCTTCCTCGCCGCCTGCTTTCTCGGTTCTCATGCCTTTGCAATCTTTGCTCTCATCCTCACGGTGTTGACCGTCATCGTGACCACCACTGTTCTCGCCATAGACCTCGCCCTCGTCATCATCGCCCGCAACAAGATTATCCCCGCAATCCCATACCAGATTCAAGTCCTCTTTGGTCCGGGAATATGGATGATCCTCACCGCTTTTGTTCTCACATGGATTGCCCTCGTATTCCTCTCTGCCCGCGTCTGCTATTGCTGTGGAGTCACAAGGTGGGTATGTGCACACTAACCCTTGTCACCCTCTCATCCATATCTTCAAGGCGTCATCGCCGTCATGACAGTTATTGACCGCTCTTATACCAAGGATATCCTATTCTAATTTCCTACTTTTGATGTTTATATGTACCACTGTATCACGACCTTGACGAATATCACGAATATCACGACTTTGCCCAAATTGGTATTTCAAGTAAAAACAGCTAGACCAAACAACGCTTCTTCGTCTCGACCACCTTCAAGCAGGATGGGTATGATCACGGTACTCACCACTCACGTACAAAGCTCTTGTCCCGATATTGACCAGTTTCATAGGTTATCGCAAATGATCGACTTGGCCGCAAAGGTGAGTTTCATAGCATGACTTGCTTCATCCGCAATGGGTGCTTACAGCCCCGTTACAGTCCAAGTCAAGTGCGACTCTGAAGACACTGTGGGTGATCTGAAGAAGCTCATTGCCGCGCAGACTGGCACCAATTCAACAAAGATCCAGTTGAAGAAATGGTGCGTATTCGTCCTTGTCGCGAGATCTGCAAGACCTGATCAGATTCGCGTCACAGGTACACCATTTACAAAGACCATATCACTCTCTCGGACTATGAGATTCATGACGGCATGAGTCTGGAGATGTACTAATTAGTTTCTACTTGACGGATGTCGAGTATATTCCGTGCAAGTGTCTGTCGAATGTATTTCTACCCCATTATGAGTTTCTATTGATACTTATATGACTATCAAATCAAGGCTGCGAGGATCGTGCCTGCTGTTATTGACGCGGCAGCGATATAAGCCCTCGGTATTTCGGACATCGCTGCTCCGTTTGAATAGCTCAGGTTCTTAAACCTGGGATCGTTGTTATCCTGCCTGGATGTCAGCAAGAAATCCAAGATCAACAGGTGTATACGACTCACAACGGCTGTCCCGCCCAGATTGTTCTTTGCCGCGACAATGGGCTGTAATTCGGGTGGGATTGGTGCAGGCTCTGGGACAGGCTCTGGTGCAGGTGCAGGGATGGCTGTCACTGTGGTACGGTGAGCAACTCCGTCAGGCCACAACCTTGCAGATGTGACGTACCACTAAGTGCAGAAAGGGTGATAAGGAGAGTGGATGTAAAGGCGGGGAAAAGCATTTGATAAGTAAGTTGGAATGAATATGCAAGGTTGATTGAGTGTGAAATGCAAGAATGAGCGCAGCCCAAGGATGCTTTTGAGGGACGGGCAAGCCCATCCTTATAAGCCACACAGATGACAAGCGGAGCACCAGATTTAGCATATTAGGCGCCCTTGTTTTTACTATTATTGACAGAAAAGAAGCCTTGGAAAATACAAGGGTGCAGGGTCGTTGGTCGGAAAGATACAAGGTCCAATTCGAGAGCCTTTATACTTCAAAGCTTCAACCCCCAAGTCTAATGTATTGTATAATGAAAAT
>JAFLHD010000124.1:0-19165 GCA_018856295.1 Blastosporella zonata | reverse complement strand
ACAAACTTGGATAGAATAAGTGACCACGGGGCCTTGAGCAAGGCCCCACGCAAGTGTATTTTGAGTAGAGCAAACGGCAACGGTATTAAGACCTGTTAAGGAGGAGGAAGGGGTGGTGGAGGTGTTGTATGTGAAGAGAGAGCGACGATTGAGCGATCAGAATCTCGAGTGATAACCACTACACTATAGAACCATGCGACAAACTGTATATTGCTCTTTTTCAAATGGTAGGGGTAGGAGGTCCATGGAGGAAGAATTGGCAAACAAAAAACCAAAAGTGGAACGGGAGAGTTAAGAAAGAAAAGAAGACGAAGCAGCTAGCAGTCAACATAGGGGTCAATATTGTCAATATGTCATATAGCCTAGCTGATTTTTGACGTGAAACGTATGAAAAGGAGAGAACAGATAAGTATGACAGTCTGTGTGAACACTGAGAAGACCTCATCACATAGTCGCTCAAGCTGCATTTCTCTTTATCGATGACCTTTTGGCAAAGGTGACAAAACAATGTAGGAAAACAAAGGTCCTACCAGGGCTCGAACCTGGGTTCCGAGAAGTCATAGGATCAGAATCTCGAGTGATAACCACTACACTATAGAACCATGAGTGTCGCTCAATGTATATACAGGACGATGCGCGAATATTTACCTGCGCTCACTCAGCGAGGAGTCGACTTAAAAATATAGTAGAGTATCTGATACATTTTACCCCTTTAGCTCGGGAGATTATAGTGTACATCCCTGCCTTACTGCACTATCACTTAGATACGGCTAAGTAGGTGAACACGCCATGACAGTCACCACAAGGTACAGGCCTCAGTTTATAGATTGCGCGTCTATGATACTGTCACCTTTCCCTCTCCAACACCATCATACCACACCCTCCGTACCCACCGCCGGCGCCGCGTCACGCTCCCAGGGTACGGTGCCCCTTGTGCGCAGCTCCATGAGTCATTCGTGTATATCCAGCCGTCTGCGTCTGTTAGAGAATCGTGGTCAGTTACTGGTATACACACAAGATGAGAAGAAGATGAAAAGAAAGTAGCAAAGAAAAAGAAAAGATACCCACCGGGTGAAACCTCGACGGCTGCCCACCTTCTCACCCGATCCCTCCTCCACCCCTCCGTATTAACAAACGCCCATCCCGCTGCGAGCGAGAACGTCAGATTGCTGCTGCGAACAAAATTGTCAAGGGGTGAACATCTATCTAGCCTTCCATTGAAGAAAGAAAGGACCCAGACCTCACCACGCCCTCCTCACCGGTATCCACCACATTTTCCATGCGTTGTTGCTGCGGAGGTTGCTCTTCGTCTGCGGATCCAGACCTCGAACGAATCCCTCCCCATCCGTCCTGGCCTCTCGTCCACGCCCTCCTCTCTCCGCTCCTCAAGTTGACCTTGCTCCATCCCGAGTCCGCAGGCTCCGGCGTCGACGCTATGATGTTAGACATGGTGAGTGGGGGGAGAGAGAATCGGTGGTGCTTGGATCCTCTGGGTGTCATATCCAGCGGTGAATCCGACGGGAGACCAGAGAACGAGGCTGCAGGTGAGTGAGTGAGTTTCGCATTGGCATCGATGCCAGTGCCGTCCGGGTACGCAGGCATGTGTACAGGTACATTGTTAACGCCTGGTCTAACGCGCGAGACGAATCGCTCGTTCTCCCACAGCTCCACTTCGCGCATCTCGGCGCTCCAGCATGTGTCATCCAACCTATCGTTGTCCCGGAGCCTATCCAGAATTGTTTTTAGAGGCAGGGGTTCATTGCCCTGCTCGTCAACGACCGCCCGCCTATTCTTGGTGAATCGGGCGGAAAGCTCAGTGTACCTCCGCACCAGCAGCATCAGGGCTTTCTCCGCCAGTGGTACGATCAGATTTGCGAGTGGACCAAGTAGCGGTCGTATGCGGGGATGGAAGGCGACGACGGGTGCGAGGCCGCCCACAAGGCAGACGAGACGGGTAGGGAAGAAAGAGGACGCGAGAAGCGCTACAAGGGGTGGGAAGGTAAGGAGGAGGCTGAGGAAGATGAGAGGCGGGTACGGTGAGATACTGGGGCTGGGACTGGATGGAGCGGGTGATTCAACAGAGGGCAGGTGCGCTGGAGAGAGGAGGAGGAGATGAGTGTGTGGTTGGATTAGGTCGTAAGCGTCTGCTCTGGGGAGGCGTAAATAGGATGGGACATTCCAATCAGAATAGGACTCACATAAATCCCATGAGATTCTGGATCGCTTGCAGGTTGCCTTGCCAGTTTACTGAATCCTGCGATGAAGTCTCTCCGGACTTGGACTTGGACGAGTAGGGGTACGAGGCTAGCATGATTGCAATGAGCACCATGTGTGGTATTGCGAACACCATCTTCGGAAAGTAACCTGAGAGTAAATGAGCATCCGGCAAACGACAGGAGAAAAAGCAGGCACAGAAAAAGGCGTATGCTGCCATCCAGACAGCCGTGATTCTCCAGCCTCTCTTCCACATCACAACCTCTTCAATACGATCCTGAATCCAGAAGATGTTCCCTGATTTGGCGACGAAACGTTTAAAGTTTGCGGTGGTGATAGGAATGGACAGTGGGTCTTTCGTAGTAAGCAGCAGAGGCCCTTTTCGAGTGTCTTTGCTGTCTGTTGGAGTAGGCGATGTGGTCGGACCCGGGAGTGCAGAAGATAGCAACATTTGGGGCAGCAAGGCAAAAGCTGCAGAAGTGGGAGAGGTCATCTGCGCTGGGATCGTCGTTGAAGAGGAGCCCATGGCAGGTATACCCAGCGACGGAGGCGGTGTAGGGGTTGGAAGAGACGTCGTAAATTTCTTTAGACGCTGAAATGATGGCGGTGGCGATTGAAGGCGCGTCGCTGACGAGGGAACGGATACATAGGCGAGCGACGCCATGGGTGGCGGGAGGGAGAGGAGAGACGTGACAATCACATGATCTAGTGTTCAGAATCACATGATGGTTTAGGTATAAACTGGCACCGCCACGCGCGTCCTTTAAACACTTATGGCAACCACGAACCCGTCGCTCATCCTCATCGCACGCAACTCCCGAGGTCCCAACAACCCTTCTGCATCCTTGAGCTCTCCCACAGAAACTCATGCCGCAGCCTCTGGCATATTTCGCTCCTCTGGCTCACCTCCCTGGTTTCTACAGGAATGCGAAACCGACGACATCGTCTCCGAGTTGACCATCGACGACGATAGTGAAGAGGCTATTGATATTGATGAAGCTTTTTCAAAGAACAGTCGCTTCCCCGGTACCGTAAAGATCGTCGTCGAAAGCACCACATTCTGGTTTGTTACATACAGTATATACCAGCATCCCATCAATGATCATACCTTTCACCCGACAGGGCGCACAAGGAAATACTTTTCTTCGCCTCACCCTTCTTCGAAGCTGCACTCAGCGGTAACTGGTTGGAGACCGGCCATGGACGGCCATCCTCCATGTCCAGCATTATTACAATATCACAACCCCCAACAGTGCCCAGTGAGAGTGCAAAGGCGAATACGGAAGCTTCTTCCCAAATGTCCTTTACACCACTGGATCATGATACTGATTCCTCGGAGCTCGATATTATCGCAGAGCAGGAGGCGCCATCTAACACCAGTGAGTGTGAGGAAGAGGACTCAGAGGCAACTGGCCCAGAGTTCAATATCGTCACCCCTCTGCCAAACGAGATCGCACGCGCCCGCGACAACAGTCTTGCAAAGTTGCAGGGTGCGGACACCAAGAATGAGGGGAGCCGCCAGCACAAGAGAGCCTCCGTCGAACGTCCACTTCGTAGGCAGACGCGACATGTGCATGGCCCTGATGCTGTTATTGCCCTCAAGGAAGAACGCGTGTGTATGATCATCCTGCTTGCCTTCCAGTCCACTCATGTCTCTATAGGCTAGCACGTTCCACGACTTTCTCAAATTCGTATACCCTCAGTACGCTCTCAATCCTTTGACTTATCAGTCATTTAACACGTCCTCTAGTCTTGAATGCACTATTACTTGGAACAATGTCGAGAGCCTTATGAATATCTCGCACAAGCTCTGCGTCCCCTCACTCCAGCGCGAGTGCCTCACGTTCCTGCTCACACATGCTGCAGGCAAGCCGATCAAAGCTTTGCGCATCGCAGAGCTCTTTGAAGAGGAAGAGCTCTATCGTGAAGCAAGTCGCTTTGTTTTGGACAACCCCGGTGGATGGCTGGACGAGGAAATGGCGACACTTTCGCAGGAGACACTGCTCAAGCTCGAGAAACGGTACGCTTGTAACCGCCCTCGGAGCTTCCTACGGCATTCACTGATTTTATTTACTTACAGCCGTACCTGGTTTCTTGAGCGCGTACTCAAACTCGGCCTAACGATGATTGCGAAGGAGTATCAATGTGTAAGCACCGCATATATGGCTGTCCGCAGTTTGACTCACGAAACCATACCAACCAGTGCGCTACATGTCCGGACTCCCCGCAGTGTGCACGGCTGCTTGAGGAGAAATGGAGACAAGCTTATTTTGCTGTCTTCCGCTTTGGTCAGCCTGACGTACCCTGGTAACCTCTTCATGACTGACTAACCTTATCATCAGGCCCTCCCCAACCCTCGATGGTATTTCGATATCTCCGTATGCTCGAGGGCGTCAGTCCTCCCCTTTCACTAACCCAGACAGCTTGCCAAGCGAGCGCAAAGGCATTCACTGCAACTTGTGCGTAGTGACAACGATATCGCTCATATTTGGCCATGTCACTGATGTTCACGACAAACCAGTGTTTGACCGGATGTTCTCACTCGGTGTCCGTGGTAGTGGTGCAGATACTGCGCCATTAGGTGGGCGCACTGCTGCAGCTGTGGCAGGTGCAGCAACTGGACCCAGGCGCCACTTCTTGTTCTGCAGCCTCAAACCCGAGACAGCGCCCAAAACACGCCGCTCCAGAGAGCTTGTGTAGGCTCTCCAGGCCCGGGGTTGTTTGATCGTTGAATTTTTGTCTTTAATATATATACCATATGTTATCGACGTCGTCCAGAATCTGTTCCATTGAATGGCAGGTGGTCAAACTTGTGCAGAGAAGATACATCCAATCCGGGTTATGTGGGGAGACGGGTATAGGAACGAGGTAAACAAACGCTGTGGAGGATGGAATCCACGAGGGGGGGGGAGATGGAGTGTAAACGCCGTATGTATATGAGCTCGAAGCATTTAAAGGGGTAAGATAAGGCGAAATGGTCGCTCGAACAGACAATGTGAGAGGAGAGTGGAGTCTTGCAGTACATATGTGAGAAGGCTTGCTCGAAGCATTCCTTGAAACCCATGTGGAGAAAAGAGAAAATTTAAATAATGAATAGTAATAGGGGAGGTTAAGTAGAGCTGGTCAGCTTAGCCTTGCGGGTTGAACACTTGAGGGGCATTTTCAACAAGCCACTCGACGGACAGGGCCTTGCCCGCCATGTCAGTGAATTCCTGGGTGAGGTCACGAGGACGCATGAGCGTAGCTGGTGAACAAATGTCATTGGGACAACGCTCGATGGAAGACAAGCAAAAGGAACTTACGACCAAACACAACGCCGATATTCCGTGCGTTCATCTTATTGATGTCCTCATACTCACGCACACTTCGGAAGCAGATTGAGGGGTTGTGATGACCAATAGACACAATGGGACTTACTGGTGAAGATGCAACATCAGCATTCGCAATGTGTAGTAGTGCTCATCTGGAAGCCTGTTCACCAAGTCCAACATTGTGGCGTCCCGCGAAGTATGATCCTTGATCTTTACAGCCGCCATAAACTCATCGTGGAGGTCATATGTGAGCAGTGGCACTGGCAGCGATCGGAAGTAGTTCTTCAAAACAGAGGTCACGCTGCAGATATCGTTGAAGCGATCCGAATCCCGAAGGTCGAATGACATGTAGTCCCCGCGCTCAAATAGCTGCGTGATGGCCTTGGACTGCCCAGTGCCCCCTGTTTTGCGATAGATACCCTCGTACTCCAGCGCTGAAAGAAACGAGGTGAATATCCGTCAAAATAGTACGTTTCCAATAAGACATACCAATGGCTTCCACAGCTTCGATGCACTTTTCAACAATAACGGGTACCTGGCGCTCTTCTTCTCTGGAGTCTGCGTGAACTTGCTCTATGAGGTCACGTCCAAACATTGAAGGAGCTATCGAGCTACGACGTAAAGAAGTGAAGAAGTACACAAGGGTTCTGCAACGTACGAAGTGGGACAGGCGGAACCTCCGGTTGGACGTTCAAGACTTGTTGTTGAATGCAAGGCGTCTGCAAATGGGCAATGCAACGGACATGAATGGAGATGGGACAAACTAACAGGTTTCAGATCAGCGGTTGGGGACACAATGAAGGCAAGTGTAAGACAGCCAACCTGTACAGCGCAATTGCGAACCCCACATCTTGTCTCCGCAGTGGTCGCATCGAGTAAACCGCAGGATACTCAGCTGTTGAAAATTATGCTGCAAAGGAGCCGCCTTCTTTTCCGATAGAATCGTCTGAGGGTATGCGGTATCTTTGGCACGTGAACCCCATTTCATGAACTTCCCCTTCGATGGAGTATGGTCTACGTCCTGCTTCTGCATTCTGAGCGGGCGCAATTCCATGGTCTCATCATGAATCGTCGACGAAGTCGATGAGCTGAGGGAATGCGAAATGGTCACTGTTGGTGGGTATGCTCGTTGATGGTCTAGAGATGGACCTCTTCCATGATCATGATACCCATTGGTAATGGGTACCACCTCAGGAACAGTCTCCATACGACGGGAATACGCCGCACTGAGTTGCGCAAGCTCCTCGTTGCGAGCGTTGAGAACTGTTGTCTCTTCAAGGAACACATCCCGCACAGCCTTCAGCTCCGCTATCTCCCTCTGAAGGCCCTCCCTCTCCTTAGTTAAGGGAACAAGGTCGCGTTTATACTGATTCTTGATACTATCAAGACGTTTGGTTAGGGAGCGACCAAGGTTAACGGGAGGCACCTCTGAAGTGGCACTAAATAGTTGGATGTTAATCTGGATGTAACCCGAAATAGAATGTGAACCTACCTCTTGGTCGCTTCAAGTTCTTCGACCTCAGCCAAGGTCATGTCGCGCTCAACCTTAAGGTTTGAAAGGTCTAGCTCAAGGCCAGTCAGGTTCTCATGAAGTTCCTTCGAGAGCTGTTGTCGCAGCTTTTCTTTCCGATTATCACCCGATAACGCAGTTAGCTTGGCAACCTGGCCAGAAAGAAGGACTCGGAGCCGCGTGACTTCAGCTTCAGCGTCTCTGCGAGCCTTAAGCTCCCGGTCATACTCGGTCTGTGCAACCGTGAGTCCTTCGATATATTGTTTGCTTGTCCTCTGAAAATGCGGAATGAGATGGAGTCTGTCATCGACAAGGAATGATCACCAACTTTGACACCGTCAAACTTGCTCTTTAGCTGTATATACTCGCCTTTCTGCGTCTCTATGGTCGACAGTACGGCTTCAACGAACGCCCTGTCCATCTTGATATTCTGCGCCCCGCGATCCCGCGCATCGGCAACCGCCTCTTGAAGCCGTAAAGTCACAAGACCTGTGTCATTTCTCTCAAGAGCTGGTACTTTAAATCCAGGGTCCGCCAATGTGACGTGCGTCGTATGGGTCGACGTGCTTGCTGATCGACCGAGTGCAACAGGTGGTACATTTATCGTCGAATTTATTGAGTTCTCCGACTTTGAGGGGAAATGCTGAGGTGCTGGTGCGTGCGACGAGTCTGATGAGCTGGACACACTTGGACGACGAAAGACACCATTCAGCTTCAGGGGCTTCACGGGAGGAGGGGCAGGATCTTCAGACTCGATCGGTTTCTGGTCGTTGACGGGATGCAACGGTATATCAGCTTCAGGCACTGTCGGGACCTCTTTGTGCCTTATAGTATCATCTTCCGCTTCGCTCTCTTCAGCTGTAGGAGGCAAGGACGGGGCCTGGATCGTCGGAGTGATATTCACGTCTGCATCGGCAGTCGGAGGTGGTGGGGTCAGTATACCACTCTTCTCGCCCTCGGAGATCTTTGCCAGTTGGCTCAAAGACATGCGAGATGGGAAACCTCCTACTGAGTTGAACAACTCTGAAAAGTCATTGGAACTCATTGAGATACGAATGGGAGGCAGAGCGGGGGCGATGAAAGTCGAGTGTGAGGTCTGCTCTACCGGAGACGACTCCGACATCTCTTCGGAGCCACTATCCAAGGAGGGCGTGGACGCATCCTCTTCTTCAACGATGAAGGTCTCATCATCCTTTGGAGGTGGCGCCGGGGGAATGGGTTCCTGCGACTGCGTCCGCTGTTCCGGCGGATTCTCGACCTCAGGTTCGGTATCTGATTCGCTCTCGACGCTATGAGGAACATCGGCGCGGTATGCAGGCGACACGGAGCGCGATCGTGGTTGTGAATGAGCACTGAGACTAGTACCGGAAGTTGGGCGTGAACCCGCACGCCGAAAGTCGTCGAATGAGCGCTGAGCACGAAGAATCTCAAGCTCTTTGGTCCCTACTGATAAACGAGCATCTCCACCTTGCGGCCCGCCTGCATTAGGATTGATGATCGGTGTGCCAGGTCTTGCTCGCGTTTTCGAGGTTGGAACTGAGCCAAGAGTGACTGTCGAGGAAGGCACATTCACAACGATGGTCTGATCCTGGGAGTGATCAGTGGAGCGAGAGGGTGACGTTGGTTGAGATGCTTCTTGACTATCAAAATAAGGAAGGCCAGAGGAAGAGGAAGAGTGGCGACTGGAATTGCTCGGATGTAAACTGCTGTTGGATGTTGGGCGTGACGAAGAGGGGGATTTGGGAATGAATCGTTCACGTAGGGGCGAAAGGGTGACATGAGGAGAATCCCGGCCGCCTGCTATAGGTGGGGTCGGAACACGATCATTCGAAACGTTGGCGGGGAAGGAGAGTGAGTGAGGGGAAAGAGTGGCCTGTGGTGGATGGGCAGTGGATTGAAAATTCAAATCTGAGAGGGATATGCCAGGATTGATCGATCGGCGCTTGTCCCGTCGGGAAGTGGGTGCTGCTAAGCCTTCCGAGGCTGCAGGTGCTGTCCTGGGCTCGTCACCTGGCTGGTGGCCTGGATCGCCCCTCCCAAAAAGGACATTCAACGGTCGAACTCCATCGTCATAACTACGCCGTCGTTCCTCGCGTGAGGTGTCTGAAGAGGCCCCGGGTACAGGTAACGTGCTCTGCTTTATTGGGTTTGGCCGGTCTGCTTCCGGTATGTGGTCAGATCTGGTGGCATATGGCGGTGGCGGATGATCGGGCTCCACAGGAGGAGCGACTGTGACCGAAAAAGATTGCATTGGATTAGATAGCGACGAGGAGGGCTGTGCGGGAGGAGTGGCGGCGAATGCATCGCTCACATACGAACTGATTGGCTTCGAGGGAGATCGAACGTTGGGGGTCGCATCTCGGTCGCGAGAACTTGAAGGGCGTGAGCTCGTGGACCTATCGGAATGGAAATTTTGCGAGGTGCTCGGGGAAACCTAAATTTTCCATGTGGTATAAGAGATGCGCCCATGTCAAAGAAGGTGTGGTAAAACGTACGCCGTTCCCTGCATGATATTCCCGAGCCAGCCGGTCGCGAGATTTGGAGGAGCCACTCCCGCCAGTGCCAGTCCTTTTCTCCCTTTCCCTCTCGGCCTTTTTCTGTACATGGCTCCTTATCTTGGCCATCCTGTCGTTGTGGCAATTCATGCAATACACGCCTTGACTGGTCTTGGCAAAGACGAGGTCATCGATACGAGACTTACAAACCTTGCATCTAAAACAGTGGGCATGATACGAGTCGTCTCCAGTCATAATAGCTTCGTCCAAGATAGGTTGACGGCAGACGTTACAGCTGTACGTGCAATTCGTGCATATTGGGGATCCGTCGGAGAGAAGAAGCAGGTTGGTATCGGCTGTTACTTTATCACCACATTTGGCACATTTGAAGCAGTCGACATGAAAGAAAGATTGGCTATAGTTAATGAAGAGTTAGCAAGAGTTGGTGTGAATATGTATAAGGGCGCGCGCGTGATGAGATCAACGCACCCGAAAGCAACAACCAAGCCCCCGTGCTCGCTCACAGCCAGCGTCTTGCATCCCGGACATATGCGATCCTCTGGAACAGTAGCCTCCGTCATTGTTGAGTCGTTAATGTCCTGTTTGTCCTGGTGGGCATCGCGTTGCGATGGGGTTATTACATCCAACATATGCCACTAGTAAAGAACACGCCCAGTAGAGAGAAGAAGTAGATGGAATGAGTGGCGACTCTCGGAGCGCCTGGGTAGATAAGACAAGAAATGAAGGAGAGAACGTCGTTGGCGACGGCAACGTGTAAACTTGTTCAAAAGTCCAAATTACCGCGGTATGGGTCACGCACAGTCACAATATCAACTGATCGATTCTTTGGTGGCGGTGTCCCCCCCGAACCGACGGTAGAGTATATACAGCTTTATATACCACAAGCAACACCAGTTTGAATTGGTGTATTGTATTACAGAAAGCACGGGTAGATTTGGAGCAATTTGCGCCATGACAACCCTATTCCGCAGACACAGTCTCATCATTGGTTCTCATCATGATTAAAAACCCACAGAAATCCCCGGACCTTGAGATCAAGGTTCTACCAACTGACCGTATGTCTCTCGAGATGTCTGATACTGTGATAACAGATTGTGTACACAGAATAAGTACACTTGTCGTAACTTGTAACCGGTACTGCTTACCCGAATGATCAGGTGACTGCGGATGGTCCGTGCGCTATTTCCGATCATATATAACCCAACCTGGATTCTTCCTTGTTCCTTATCTCTTGTGCTCGGGCATGTACTGTCGTCAGTGAGGTTTTTACCGAGACACAGTTTTTTGCTGATTGCAAATTATACATCCGAACCCATCTGATAGCTTCGGCTTTCAGTAATTTTTGGCAACCCCTTTATACAATGTTCTGCATTGTTTAGATAGATTCTTTACATAGTGGAAAATTTTATGTTTTTATCTTTATTTTTATAAGTGCTTCTCTTGTCCTGAGTTTTCTCTTTGTCAGTCGCTTGATATTATTATTGTTGAGCTTTGTGCAATATCTGCGTAACTCGTCCATGGCTCTCGTCACGATATCTGGATTTCCTTCCTCTGGTAAGACCAAGAGGGCAGAACAAATCCGTTCTACTCTCGTCGACTACCTCAAGGACAAAAGCTATCAAGGGCCGATATCCAAGGTCGTTGTGCTCTCAGACGATGTTCTCAACCTCAAACGCAGCTCCTATGATGGTGATTACGCCCAGAATATTCAGATTGCAGAAACACTTAAACGAACGAATGTTTTCTCAGACAGCCGCTCTGAAAAACCAGCTCGCGGGGCGCTCTTCACGGCTATGCAGCGCCAGATGGCTCTGGATACTATCCTCATCGTCGACGCGCTGAACTACATAAAAGGGTTCCGTTATCAGATGTACTGCGCTGCCCGGGAGATGAAGTTGCGAGTTTGCACGGTATGGCGCCTTTGTTGGTTCTCAGAATGATTCTAACCTAGGCATGGGCAGGTTTACGTCGTAGCGCTCAAGGAACAGTGTAAAGAGTGGAATACGACGCGGCAAGATGGTCATGCATATGCATCGGAAACGTACGTTCTTTCTTCCTCTTATGAAGTCAAGATTCACCGTCCAGCAGACTGGAGAACCTGATCTTCAGATACGAAGAACCATCTTCTATGGTGCGATGGGATTCACCACTGTTCACGGTTTTGTGGGACGAGGATGCACCCCCCATGCCGGAAATCTGGGACGCGCTCACAAAAGGCAACGTGAAGCCCCCCAACTCTGGGACTCTCTCCGTGCGTGGATTCCATCCTTTGAATCTTCTATCCCACTCACAGCAAATTCAGGTGGTCAAGGCACCCACAGATGCCTTGCAAGCTCTCGAACAGACAGCGACGGCCATCGTCTCCGCTATCATTGCTGATCAAACCGGTCTTGGAGGGCAGCAAAATTTAACCCTTTCGACACCAGCTGGAACGTTCAAAACCTCTATTTCTCTTCCTACACGTAATGTTACATTATCCGAACTGCAGAGGCTCAAGCGCCAGTTTGTGACCGTGCACAAAAAGGCTATCACGCTCGGAACAACAGAGAAGGGCGCCGTTGATTGGGGAGAGGAAAGTATTGCGAGCAAGTTTGTTACATATCTAGTGGAACACATGAAATCATGATCGTGACCGTTGAATGGGCGCTCGTTATGTCGTTATGAGCGCTTGATGGCGCGCCAGGTTGAAGCATACCTGGGGTCGGTGAGTAAAGGGAGCGATAAGCAGGCAAGGTACTTACATGTTCACTCTGTCAATAGCAATGCTACCGTCGCGAATCGCGACCGATGAAACCTCGAACCCTGCCTTCGCGAATCTATCGGAATTACGAAATTCAACAATACTGCGTTGCGGGAACAGGGAGAGCTGACGTACATCTCGTTGTACCACGGTTTCCGCGATGCCGAGCGCCAGCAGACCATTCCACCCGGCGCGAGCACACGGTGAAATTCCGTAACCTCGTCAACGACATCTTGTGAGCCAGGGGTGAACCAGTCCAAGTGGTCCATGATCAGAGCACGGGTGAGTGACCAATCCTTAAGCCCTCGTAGCACACTGTGACGAAGATGCAAGGTAAGAATATAGATCGATGGGGAACATCACGCAAACGAACTTGACAATCGCGTCTGTATGAAGACGGAATGCGTCCAGAGCACCGCCTTTGTTAGATTTAAGGGCGTTGAAACCCCGCAGGGTAAGATAGTTGGGGCAGGAGGCCGGGGTATAGTGTCCAAGGAGAGCCTGCATAAATTCGGGTCAGAATGAGGAAGTTCGAATGAAAGAGATGCACGTGCTAGGAGATAGAAATAATTTCCAGTTTTGAGTAGGTATGTCGAAACGATGGGGTCCAGGGTATGGCAAATAAAATCGTAGATGGTGCCCTCCTCTAACAGCATCTTTCGCTGATTCAGAGGAACACCGAGGGCGTTCCAGCAGAACACGGGGCTCTTGAGCAATGCAACAACGACGGGGTTGAGCAGAACGGGCCGAAGCTTCGTTTGCCAGATCTTCACCTGCGCGTCGAGGGTGTCGCACTCACAAAGCTGTTCGACGTACCGGGTGACACCCGCAAGAGAAAATATGACGCGTGCGACGCGGAGTGCAAATCCACTGTACCCGCGCATGTAGAAGGCGGAAGAGAATGCATCGTCGTTGAGACGCCAGAATTGGTATGCGCTGGAGGAGAGGTGGGGTGCCAGCTTGGAGTCGAGAAGCTTCCGGAAGTTCGGGTGGTGCCCTGAACCGAAGAGTGAGAAGAATTCATCGTATGAGAGGCTCTGTAGCGCTGCGAGTTTGAGTTCCGCGAGGTGGCCTTGACTAGAGAGAGTTCAGTCAAAAGTTGATGAAGGAAATAGTTGAACCAACCAGGGGTTCATGTCAACGCAGTGGATCTAAGCTAGAGTATTAAGGGACTTTGTTTATAGAATGGAATAGACACCAACACGTTTGGGTTGTGCCTCGATGGCATAGTGAAGTGCATTGTCGCCCCCAGAGGTGATAACAAACATGGAATCATCCTTGGACAAGTTCAGATAGTTCATGTCCTCAAATGGATCCTCCTGTTCGTTCAAGTGTCAGACAAACACAAGGACTCAGACAGTCCGATTCTTACCCAAGTGAAAGAGTAGATGTAGGTCCTGAACTCCTTGTGGACGGGCTGTTCGTAATAAGGAAGGCGCCAGGGCTAGAAATATGAGCATCGCAAAAAGAATGAGGTAAGCGACAAGATATACCTTGTTGACCTGGTAGTGGAATGAGCTCAACGGGGACGTGATATCGACGACAACCGCGGCCCTGTCAGGAGAGGCTTTAATGTCCAATGCAGGTTCGCCTATTTCCAGATGCGGGACAGAATCGGCAATCTTGGCGTCGTGTTGCGGCAATGGCATAGGTGAACAGTTTCCAATGAGGTTTCCGCCCTCCACCTCGAATGCGTGGCAGATTTGACTAACATCACAAGACCGTGGACGGCCTAGCCAGATGTAGTAGGGACTGACAGTTGGTGGAGCGTTAAGAATGAGTCTGTAACATGAGAGGGCTATGTACGCACATCCGCACAATGAAAGGAATGATGAAGTGATTGCGTCCATTGTAGCTTTTCACCTTGCATGATCCCGCATCAGTCGAAGATCACAACCAAAGTTAAATGAAGGCTCACGGTGCCGAACTTGTATTCGAGGTACGATCTCCGAGCAGGGCCAAGGGAAACCTGGCAAATATTGAGGGAAAATGCAAGTGCAAAGTGAAGAGATGGCATACGTGATCAAAGTCAAACCAGATCTGCCAGAACCAGCGAGAAATCCAGCCACATTCCTTGCTAACGCCACCGATAGCCTTCTCGTGGAGGGAAGGCTGTTTTCCAGCCGTGTAGAAGTCAACCACTCCTAGAAGGCCGTCTTCAGGTGCTAAAACATGATCGATGCGGTCCAAGAGTGGATAATAGCTTGGAATCTTGGTGCTCGCTATCAATACCTGATCGGCGCATAATCTACGTGTAGACTTACCATGGATAAAGAATAGCTCAAGGTAACAAAACCGACGCTTCCTTTAGGGTCCTTCTCGTCGGTCCATTCCGGCAGAGTGAACTGGCTTGCGTCTTGGCACAACACAGTGACGTTGTTCCATCCTTTGGCGGCAAACCGTTTCCTCGCGACTTGGAGCAATGGCTCGCACAGGTCAATGAGGTAAACCGCATCGAAAGATTTGATAGGGAAGTATTTGTCCATGAGCTCGATGTTGTGGCCTGCCAAGGCAGCGAAGGTTAGGAAGGATCAGCACGGGGCAAAGCGGGGGATATACCTGTTCCGCCGCCAATGTCCACCCACACGAGACGCTTCTTCGGATTTTTGGCCCGCATGGAACGAATGTGGCTGGCCGATAAGCTTAACATGGTGTTCCGACCACGAAGGAGACCATTGCGAGTCTTGTCGTATATGTCGGCCTGCCCTTCATAGAACTGGGAGGAAGTGTGAGGACGTTGGTCGAAGATGAGGCCTATGAGGGGTGGATAGTGACCTTTTCCAGTCGATCCTTCTGATCAGACGCCTTGAGGGGCCGAATGAAGCAGTGCCAAATGAATCGCAGCTGCGGACGCAGGACCTGGCCGAGGACAGCAATGACACAAATGGCCGCTGCAACGAGGGCGGCGGAACGAGAGAAATCAGCCAGCTCCACTTGGAGCATGGTGATATGGTCAAGTGTGGGGGAAGGAGGGTTGGTAAAGTCAGAGTGATGTGTACCTTAAGTATGGAATTGAGGTATAATATAACAAACGTGACGGCATGAATGCGATGTTTGCAGGGACGTAAACAGGAGAAGGCATTGTGCAAAGGGCAAAGTAGTCCAAGCCAACGTGAGCGCCTAGAAATTGTAATGAACTACGCACGAGGTATCTGGCGACGAACGTGCGGGCTTGTGGCTGGCGCGCTTCAATATCGGTCAATCATTGTCGTCATAGAAAGCTTTTTATTCGGTCGGGTACTTACTTACATATGGTCACAGGCTTTAGATTAGAGAGCATGCAAGAGCTGCCGAGTAGTCGATAAATATAAGCCTTTCGAAGCCCAAGAAGTCAAGACCAGTCACGAGTGAGCCCTCAGGCCTCTGATCTCTGAAATATTAGACGAATAGCAACATAGCGTTCAGACTCGTAAGGTAAGAGCTCTCCAGCATTGCAGGTATCCTTTATTGAAGCAGCGCTTGCAGATAGAATTATGATTCTGAGAGAGCGGAAGCAACTCACGGCGGACAACATACACAAACAACCTGAGGTCGGCCAGTTGTGACCGCCAGCCTTGCCTTACAATAAGTCACAGTTGAGTCTTGTTCAGAGCCGTCTTTGTTTTCGACGCTCTCTATCCAACTTCAATGCCTCTCCCAGAGAGTACTATATCCCTTGGGCCCCCCACAAATCCAGGCGAGATGGGGCCTGCTAAGCCCAAAGTTGCCATGCTCGTTCGCTTGTCCTCCGCCACAATAGACGCCCTTACATCTCTCGGAGAGAAGAAAGAACTGGATTTTGAATTCGGAAATGCCCCAGTGAGCTTACCCCAAACATCCAATATCTTTGTCGTCTCATAAAGTCAGGGCATACACATCGATGGCACATTTTACCCGATGCGCATGCAGAAAGAGGAGACTCCACATGAGATATACCTTCATACCTCAACAAAGGCTGGGACTGGGACTGGTACCCTCAAATTATACGCAAACGTTACCCAGAAACTCTTTATAGAACATCATGAGATTGGAGACGATCTCAAGGACAAGATTCGCGAGAGGACGTTGGAGGCTGTTAAGCAGCGAGACGACCGGAAAACTAAATTCATTGACGCTCCACCCGCACTACCTGCAAAGACTGCCACGAAGAAGAAGACTACCATGTTCCGCAATAACATTCGGCCGTCCGACCAAGCAAAGCTCAACGCGTCTACCTCCACTACACGCGTCCCATCTCCTGCCCCACCACCACCGAAGAAGAAACGTGCCGATCCTGCACTTCGAAACCGACTGATACATTGTATGGCAGTTCAGGAGAGGACAAGAGACGCGATCATAAAGTTGGTGTCTGGTGGCGATGCATCAATTCGGCGCGACATTGTCGATCTCTTGGAAGAGGTGAATGGTGTCTTCACATGTCTACGTATGAAATCCTAAATTTTCTGAATAGGTCGGGGAGCCAACTTCCGCGCTTAAGAAAGGTGAAGATCTAGGAAGCAAGACATGGGTTCTCAAGAATGAAGCTTGGTTGGAGGTGCACCCTATGGAGTGGCCTAACTTATCGGAGGCAGCCCGGATACAATTGCAAAGGACCGGTCGGTTGAAGCTAAAGAGTATGGGCTTCAAGGATACGGATCCCCAGTGGGCCCCCTTCGCGTTCCGAGCGACGGATAGCGGTTCTGCCGCATCTTCAGCAGGCCCGTCTAGGCTATCAACCAATGAAACTCAGCAGCGGGGGAAATCAGACGGCCCTTCTAAGACTGGGCTTATGTCGAAGGACGTGAAGAAGCTGCCGAAACCCCCGTCTGACCCCAACGCCGAGGTTAGAATGAAGGATGAGAGTGCGAAGACCGCACCTCGAGCTTCGGGAAAGATGAAAGAGGCTGCAGCATCAAATGCTCCTGCTACTGCTGGAACGAGGAAGTTGCCCGGGTCTGGCTTCAAATCTGGGAAATTAGCTATTCACGATCTAGACGACACGCACGACTCTACTCCTCGAGGCAAAGTTGCAGAGAAGGATGCCAGACCGCACCGTCCTGCGGTACCACCAAAAGCAATCTCCTCAGCACTACCAAAAGAGAGGCCAAGCGGAAGCGTGGCTGCGACCCAGAGGGTCAAGAAGGTGCGGGAATATGATGCCGGTCATGGCTCAGAATCCGAGAGAGAGAAGGTCGCGAGACCCAAACCGACGGTCAAGCAAGAAGGGACATCTGAAAGGCGAGACTCTGATATGCATACGCTGAAACGTAGGCCACGCGACGACTACGACTCCGACGCATCGACGAGTCTAGCAGCTCCGCAGAAGAAAAAGAAAACGGAAAATGGGACGGCCGTTGTGACAATATCGTCGAAAGATGCACGTCCCAGAGACCTCTCCCTTCCCAAAAAACCGGACGTACCACAACCGCCACCTCGTCAGAAAATACGCCAGGAGCCATCTCCTCTACCACCCCTTCCTCCTCCTTTGCCTAAAATCAACAAGAAGGCCAACACTTCCTCCCGCCCCAGTACAACTCTGAACGAAAGCAAAATGTCACCACCCGAAAGCACATCATCCACGCAATCTCCGCACGACTCTCGTGGCCGCGGCGAGTTCAAGGTGAGCGCCAAGCGCCGCCGTGGATCGCCTATTTATACATCATCGTCTGACGAGGCTGATACTCGCAACGTGAAGGCGCGGCACGACCCACCAAAGGTACCGTCCCCTGCGCCACCACCTGTCCCTACCACTGGTCGCAGCGCCGCTCAGTCTCGTCCCCGTGTGCGGGAGCCTGAGCCTGAGCCTCTACCTACTGACCATGCTGCCCTGCGGGTGCGCTACACGGCGACATACGGTAAATGTATAGCGAAACTCGGGATATTGATGGCGCAGAAGTCCATTATCGATGCTAGGTTGCTTGATGCGGAGTCTGGTTCGGTGACGGACTCGGATGGAGAAGGGGAGCTGTTAGAAATTGAGGAACTGCAGAGACTTAGTAGGGAGTACGCGAGGATGCATGAGGAGTTGGAGACGATACGCAAGAGGTTCACTGAACCGGTTCAGTGAGCGGCACAGATCGTCGAAGCTTTGTACATTTATCGTGTTCAGGAACTCTTGCATCCGCAGACGCTCCCAGCTTTGCTTTGCTGTTCTACCATGTATTACCACCTTGCATAAGTAAGACGCCATTATCGATATCAAACTTTTGAGGTGCGGATAAATCTCGGTAATTGCTAGCTCTAGCCGTGATTTCGAACCTTGTCAAGCAACCCCTTAACGGACGTCAACCCTTGAAACGAATACCGGCTGGGATCCGTGAAGTCATGAGATATATCACACGATATGAACTGTACCTAAGCTGACCGAAATGCAAGGTATGGAGAATTGTCGGCGAAATGTTCCATATAACGTACCTCTAACGCACAGTGTGGCTCTCAATCAGTCTCATCTCTCATCATCGGTCACGGTAGAGGTGGAGAAAATCGTAATCTTTTTCCAAGTTCATGAAATGTGTTTTGAGTGTGGTTGAGGATAGAGAATCATACTCTACACCTCTCTACCCTTGAAAATGGGCAGAAACCGCGCGGAGGAGTCAGTCTACCGTCTTTGTACGCCACTAGTACCGTCTGCGGCATGCCGCACAGTCGCACCGCGGCCCGCGACCCAGGTACCACGCGACGGGTCGCATATATTTGTGTTGTCTTTGGATTTTATGTCTTCTATAGTTGGCCGAGCAGATATTTCTAAATAGGGGCGCTCAATTCTTAAATTCGTCCCGAGTTCGTGCTCGTCCGTGTTCGTCCGTTGGCAAACGTTTCGGAAATTTGCGACGAACACGAACTTAGAATTGAATGCACCGCGTTCGTTCTGCTCATGCCTGAAAATGAGAGGCGGGGTCTGAAATGATTGCTCTGC
>JAFLHD010000123.1:7831-19210 GCA_018856295.1 Blastosporella zonata | reverse complement strand
TCGGCGGTTTCACGACGAGGCAGTTCATTGATTTCTCAGGAGTCTCCGCAGGTGGAAATGTAGCCTCCTTCCTCTCGTCAGCCCCTCTCTTCTGCTGGCGTCGCCTCTTGCTCACCACAAAGCGCTTCCCAGATCGAATGGAGTGTCCATCAGCAACTACGGGATAACCTCCGGGCCTGTTCCTCGCACATTTACCCCGAGCAACGTCGCATTTGGCTCGGGGTCCCTTGACATGAAAGTCTCGGCCTACTCGGGCACCGGAGCGATCTTGAGCTCTGAGATCGTCACGAATGACCTATTCAAATACGCATCGGTGAGGACTGTGCTCAAATCCAGCGGTGTCGGCGGAGTTGTAGAGGGCAACTTCTTCTATCGTTTGTTCTATATCCACCCTGTGTTCGCTCAAGAGCTGATATCCATGCTTTGCCATTGTAGTCAACGATAATCAGGAAATAGATTGGGAGATCTTGACGAGCACTACGTTGCAAGCTAGTGCTCATGTGCCCGCTGGAATTTGGGCTACCAACCAGGCGGGTGTATTCTGTTTCGCCTCATGTCCTGTTGTTTGAACTCTGGCTAGGCTCTTACCCCGGGACAGCCCTCCACAAGCGCAACAGTGCCTTTTACGTTCAATCCTTCTCAGAATTATCATGGTGAGCTTGAGCCCGTGAACACCAGGGATCATGTCTAATCGCACCGAACCGCAGAGTACAGGATAGACGTTAGTTCTCTTACATCTCGAATAATTGGTGAACGCGACGCTGACACGAATTCATAATGATAAAATCAGTGGACTGCTGCTGCCACCACTTTCTACATTGACGGTGTCCAGAAGGCCCGCCTCACCACGAACGTATGCGTGTCGTGTATATCTATTTGCGGGCGAAATGACTTAGCTTCTACTTATGTAGGTCCCCACTCAAGCTGGCCATTGGATATGGAATTCATGGAGCAATGGCGACCCGAATTGGTCTAACGGCCCTCCTACGGCTGATTCGATAACGCACATCCGCTCGATCGATATTTACAAGGGGTACACGTCGACTCGCTCTGGGACACTCTGCGTCATTTAGGTGGAACTGTGCGGTGAAACACTGGAGGTTTGTTGGACGCGCCTTCGAAATATACTTGTAATATATATGTTGTTTCCAAATGCACGGAAATGCATGACGTGCTGCAATTCGAATACACAAGTTGTCTCCTTGAAGTTGAAGTCAGGAGCTTGGAAGGGTCGGCGGCAAAAGACATGCCATCAAATCCGGATTCCGACGTATCAACCTTTACACCTCATCTCCGTCTCCTCGTCAAGCAATTGCCATGAGCATACGAGCTCCTCGCAAGGGCGAAAACTACGAGCTCAGCGTCGACCTCAACAGCGAGTATCGTGAGAAACGCAAGGATGCTATCAAGCGCACCATCGCCTCCATGACCGTCGGAAAGGGTACGTTCATTGCACACTAATTGTGAAGACTATTCCAGATCTAATATCTTCATTGCGAACAAGATGTCAGCGGTCTATTCCCCGACGTTCTCAAGAACATGCAGACAGAAGATCTCGAGCAGAAGAAGCTCGTATACCTCTATCTTATGAACTACGCCAAGACGCAGCCCGAACTCGTCATTCTCGCAGTCAACACTTTCGTCAAGGACACAGATGATCCAAATCCCCTCGTCAGGGCGCTTGCGATTCGGACGATGGGCTGTCTTCGTGCGGAGAAAATTATAGATTACCTGTGCGACCCACTGCAAAAATGTCTCCGTGACGAGAACCCATATGTGCGGAAGACCGCAGCCCTATGTGTTGCAAAACTCTACGACTTGAAGCCGGAGCTGGTGATTGATAATGGTTTCTTGGGGCAGCTGCAGGAGATGATTGCGGATAGCAACCCTATGGTGAGTACCTTGCCATCCACACGTAACATAGAAATCGACAATGGCATATGGAAAGGTTGTTGCAAACACCGTAGCTGCGTTGACCGACATCCATAATGCTGCCACTGCCCAACCATCCACATCGTCCTCCGACCCCGGGATCTTCGTCATCACCACCTCCATCCTCAACAAACTCCTGATAGCGCTGAACGAATGCTCCGAGTGGGGCAGAGTAGCTGTACTCAACGCTTTGGCACGATATGTCGCGCAGGATGAGAAGGAGAGCGAGCACATCTGCGAACGCGTCGTGCCGCAGTTCCAACACGTTAACGGAAGCGTGGTCCTCGCCGCAGTCAAGGTCATCATGATCCACATGCGTGGTGTGCGTCGAGAAGAGCTCATCAAGCAACTTGTTCGCAAAATGGCTCCTCCGCTGGTCACACTGCTGTCCTCGCCCCCTGAGGTCCAATGGGTCGCACTACGGAACATTAACCTTCTCCTCCAGAAACGCCCGGATATCCTGTCAAACGAGATGCGCGTGTTTTTCTGCAAATACAACGATCCATTGTATGTGAAGGTTGAAAAGTTAGAAATCATGGTCCGGTTGGCTAGCGAGAAGAATGTCGATGCACTTTTGAGCGAGCTGAAGGAGTACGTTTGCCAAGTAGCCTGCCTACTTCTGCGATCTAGATGCTTACCCTCATTTCCCCAGGTATGCATCCGAGGTGGATGTTGACTTTGTTCGGAAAAGCATCAAGGCTATTGGGCAAACGGCGGTGAAGATCGATGTCGCTGCTGAGCGCTGCGTCAACGTTCTTCTCGATCTCATTGCTACTCGGATCAGCTATGTCGTACAAGAGGCCGTGGTCGTCATGAAGGTCTGTGCTGTCACCTATATTCTAGACGCCAAAAGCTCAACGTGATACAGGACATTTTCCGTAAATACCCCTCGACATACGAAGGTGTCATTCCTACACTTTGTGCCAACCTTGACGAGTTGGACGAACCGGAGGCAAAAGCCTCGCTAATTTGGATAATTGGCGAGTACGCCAACAAGATCGACAACGCTGATGAGCTCTTGGGAATATTCGTTGATACCTTTACGGAGGAATCCTACCCTGTACGTGTTTTGGGGGTTTCTCGGTGTCCGTTATCTGATGCTGCGGTTAGGTACAACTTCAAACACTGACAGCTGTGGTGAAACTCTTCCTCAAGAAACCAGACTCTGCGCAGGGCGTGGTGCAACGCGTACTGACAACGGCCACAAAAGACTGCGACTCCCCTGATGTGCGTGATCGGGCGTATATCTACTGGCGACTACTCTCCACGGACCCCGGTGCAGCGAAGGTAATTAAGTCTCTTCTCCGTATATCATGTTCCAATGATATTGACACGGATGTTTTCAGGCGGTAGTCTTGGCACATCGGCCACCCATTTCAATACCCCGTACTACTGTCTCGCCAGCACTATTAGAGGAGTTGCTTGGAGAGATCTCCAGTCTAGCCAGTGTGTATCACAAGCCAGAAGAGACATTCGTTGGGCGGGGACGGATCGGGGCTGATAGCGTGCGGAAAGCAAATGAGTGCGTGAAACTAATTGCCAGTTAGATTACGGGACCTGACAAACATCAAACCGAACAGCTTATCCGAGGACCGTTTCTCTACACAGAAGGCATTACAGACCGTCGTTGCAGGCCAACAGGCAGAGAACCTTCTGTACGCCCTAACCAGTGCTTTTCCGCCTTTTCTGCCACTTACACTTTCCTGACAGGGACTTCGACGACGCTCCCGCGATCGAGGGAGGAGAGCCATCTGGGCTTGCGGCAACGCAGGTACTCTCCCAGACACCGGCGGCAGCGAGTCTGCTTGCGGGTACCTCGAACAACCCCCTGGACGACCTAGTTTCAATCTTTGGAGGAGGCGGAATGTCAGTGTCGACCCCAGCGCCGGGCTTTGAGTTTGGAGGTGGGAACTCGGGCTTTGGGGCGGGTTTGTCGCCTGTTCCTGCTACACCGAGCATGCTGGCACCCCAGACGCCAGCTCCGCCACTGCAGCAGTCGCATTCCCAGTCGGACGATCTTTTAGGCTTGTTTTAGGGTCCGCGATGTGTTTTTATAATTTCGACGCAAAAAGGGCCTTTTTGCAACCCTAACTTTTGAGAGTATGAGATGATTGGACCGCTGAGATCTCACTTACATTCAAGTCTTTCAATAAGCACATTTCGCGATAGCCCTTCTGGGTTGGTTCAGCTAACCGAAACCATGAACCCCTCTTACAAGGAGCTGTCAGCTGGCCTCTTCCAGCTTTGTATGCTTCCTTTCGTGTCGTGTATATCCGACTCGGGGGTAGTCGCTGCATGCTCCGTTGACTCCAAGTTGATTTGTGGTCTTCACACCATTCGCCTCATGCCTCGCCTATAATCACTTGATCATATTTTCTTGGCACGGGAATGTAGGCTTTCGGAAATTTGTATACAACCAGTCCGGTGACAAAGCTTGCGAAGGACTTTTTTGTTTTCTGGTAGGAGGCTCAGGACCCGAGCGCTACCTAATCAAGAAAAAAATATGAATGATCACGACATGTGCCACTGAAGTACTTTGGTACAGCTGGCAGGTGTTCCAATTCGGAGTAGCCGCTATTAAGCTTCTTGAACGTTTAATTCTGGTATCAGCCGAAGAGTAGCACCCCTTAATCAGATGCATCTCAAGTCGCTCAGCCTCGCTGTGGCGCAATCAGGAAGTTGCAGGCAGATGATTTATGGACGAGTCTAAGTTGAATTGAATCCAATTTGTCATTTTCCCAAGTACATGTGTTGTTTATCAAAACACCCTCAATATCCACTTCTTGATCCACACATGTTGTTAGAATTGTAGGCCGCGGATCGAACGTTCATGTCACCATTCTTTCTTTTCATGATTACCTTTCTTTTCATTCTTACTTCCTATTGTCTTTTCATTGCATCTACTACTCTTACAGGTATATGGGTATTGTACCGTGTTCTAGGCCCTCATCCGTTTGCTTATTTCGTTGATTTGACTTGGGCGTCGGACCGCGGACGCTATTTCAACACATGTGGCCATGATTAGATAGATGCTCAACGCCTCAAATCGCTCTCGTGATTCTTGTACACTCCTGCTGTGCGATCCGACGCAGATCTGAGAATCTTGCGCCGAACGTCGCTGCGGGAAGAGAGGTCCCTGGGTAAGATGCAAGATGGGCATGTGCAGGTGAAGGAGTATTTGGAGAGTTCTTCCTGACGCGAGGACCGAGGAGCGAAGACGTCGGTGTCCGTGATGAAAATTTGCTCGTCTTTTGCTTAAAATTGCACTGGGGCGCGAGGTCGTTACATAATACGCAAATTTCTTCAAGTCCCATCGAGCCACCGCATTTGGAACATAGCTGGGGACTTAACGCAAGTCCGAGATTCGGGACACCAGAAAATAAAAAGACACAAACCAATGGTTGAAACGAGAGATAACTAAGCACACACAGGCCTGATTACTGTCATATGGCCCTGGTAGGCGTCCGACCATTAGTGCGTTTGTGTCCAAAATTCTGCAGGAGTCTCGCGGATCGTTGGTTTTACAGTTGTGCAGCTCGTAAAGGGCAGCAGCTTGTGTCGCAGCTGATCATAAGTTTGAGGTAAAATCCCCTGGATTTTTGGGACCAATGCCTTCGGGAACGTGGGGAAGCAATATGAATATGGGGCGCTCGCAGAAGATATGATCGCCTGTGTACAGTGTCCAGCGCCTTGGTAGCGAAGTTGCCACGACCTATGCCTGGGATTCTCTTCGTAAGGAAGGGCGTCATTTGAAAATTTTCGAGATCAGTGTTCCAAGAGGGCTTCTTTTGTTCCGGGATAACAAAGACAGACCACTTCCGCTGGAGAAGGTAGTGATGATAAGGTTAAAGCTTTTGCTTGGTAGTTGACCAACGTCTGGAGCGTCAGGCTGTCCAGTCGGAGCGACGGGAATGGTTACAGGGTTCTCAACGATCTTGGAGGCCACGATGTCCTTGACAGCAGTACGTTGGGGTACTTTGTTGTTGAGAAAACTGCGCTTCATTGCAGGAGACGAGCAGCTGAAGTGGCGTACGGTGGGTCGAGAAGAACGCTGGTTTGTTGATGTTTGAACCCCCAAGAAGTTCAAAGACTTCCAAATTCTTCGTTCTTTTAGCTTGCCCTGATCGATTTCGGAGAACGATCGGTGGCCTCGTGTGCGACAACGGTCCATCAAGGTACAAAGGAAGGCTCTTCTCAGAAATCCTCGACTGTAAGTTTGCTTATTGACCCGCGCATTGCACACCATTTGCTGCATGGCATTAAAAGTTAGTTTCCCCCGCATCAGGCGATCTAAGCTGGCATGTTGCAACGGTAAAAGCAAGTACACCAGTGGCTAAGGATCACTCATACTTCAAAATAAGATCATCTGGAGTAGCTACCTTCGCGGGGACGTGACATCGATATTCAGAAATTTGTTGAAAAATTCGTCTAACCAACTGAAGAATACCTCCTTATCTTGAGGAGAAAGATTAGTCCAATCAATTGTAGGCTGCACAGGCTCATCGAGCTGGCGAGAGGGTTGATCAGGTCGAGTTGAACGTATAATTGGTGGAGGGCCACCGGACACAGAGGAAGAGGAAGACAAGAGCTGGCGAGGAGGGGGCCGAGGTGCAGGCGCCGGTGGAACAGGTGACGGAGATGAATGAGTAGTTGATGGGCGACTAGGGAGGGAAGGTGTACGACTCGGAGGTGGTGGTGGTGCCACAGCCGCCGATCGGCTTGAAGCTGAAGGTGGTGGTGGAAACATTGGCTTAGCTGCCGCCGGGCGGGAGTTCGAGTCTAGCCTGGGAGGAGGTGGCGGCGGCGCAGGCTGCCCACTATACGGATCCCAATTGGTCTTCTTCATTGGAATACTATTTAATTATTGGTAAATTGATTGGTTCCAAATGATCAGTCTTTTACTTATACTGACCTTGTGTTTCGGTCTCTTGTGCTCTGGATCTTAGCAACGCTGACATCTTTTGCCTTGGCTGCTTTAGCCTTGAGTTCCGCGACTACGAGCAGCAAAAGTCAGCATCAATATCCAATCAATATCCCACAATTATCGGAGTGGTTACTTACATGACGGTGCCATGCTTACACCGGTGATGGATTATTCTCTCACTGTCAGCGGGAGCTGTTCCAATTGTTGTCCCACACTGTGCATGTTGAGCCAGAATTCCTCCGATATGGAAAATAAACCCACCGAAGTTTCGTGGGGTCAAAGCAGCCCTGGCCTTGTGCGGTGGTGGCCTTGCTGATTGTCCGAAGGGCCGGAAACCTCCGGAAACCCATGGCCAACTTTACGCAAACACTGCAACCGCTTTGCTCTGTTCCTCATGTCTCCCACAGGCCGCCTACGCTGCGCTGCGCAGTGCGCACATGTTCCATGCTGCTGTTATCCTTTTGTGGATTTATCACGCGCTGGAAGGTAACCATTGTCAATGGCTTTCCGACAAACTTCGAACCCCTTGGCCAGTTACGAGAACCTAGGGCTCACGACGGCAAACTGGAAGAAATGGGGTGGGCGAGCTGCCGCGAAGCCACCCAATGGCCACTGAGTAGTCAAACGTATCTAGGCCTCTTGCCCCGTTCATCTCGCGTGTTCGACCCCGTCGGTCGAGCCTTCATGACAGACACAACTGTTTTCTGTTATCGTATGTAGAAGCAGAATCTAACTTGATCTGTCCATTACGCGAAACGGCTAATACTCGAGTCATGTTTCAACCCTATCTGAACCCTACTGGCAGTTTGGCAGCGATTCGGATTGAATCACCGATGATGGATACCTGGATGCGAGGAAAGGGGGGAAAAAATTACTGGGAACACACACACAGACGCCGCCTTGTTTTCCCAATACGATCCTCTCCTGTTGTTTCAGATTCTCCGAAGTACAGTTGTCGGGGGCGGGGCTTCCACGAAAATTTCGGACGCATGCCGGAGGTGCCACAAAAGGACTGTGGAGCTGCCCATGCGAAAACCATCCGCGAGATATATCTTCTCTCTCTGAGAAACATTGGTTCACTTAGAGGGGCCAGGCCGCCGAAGTCGACTCGGTATGTATACATATGTTCTGGTTGGCAGTTGGCAGTTACAATGTCGCCGATAAGTACCGTCCGTACATACTGTACACCCAATCGATACCGTCTTCTAACCTCACAGACACGGCGAGCTCAACTTCAAGATTGAACTTTGAAGATTCTACCTTTCATTCCGGGTGTCCTGGGTGTCTCCAATCACCGCCACCCGAAAGCAAGTAGGGTCAACGGCCGTCGGGGACAAGCGACTCAACTGACGGGGATCCTGGCTCCCTGAGTTACGACTATTTCGGCGGTTTGTTTCTAGGCACACCGCCGCTTTGTAAAATCGCGATCGGGACATTTATGTTGTCGGCCCGTTCCTCACGCACTCGCCACGTGGAGGAAAAATGACCTCAGGGTTAAGCAGTAGTCCCTCCATGGTGCAATCTCTATTATCATCATCTATCATGATCCTTACACGTTGTTATGTCAAATTGGGCATTCCCACCATTCCCTACATGCATGCCTTACAATAACCTTATTCTCATGCACGAAGGTTACTCTACTTTCTTAGATCTTATGACTCTTGAGTGACTGCATCGAATTGAGGGTGCTTGGGAATCGTGAGCATACCCTTGAAGCTTAGGTCGCGAATAAGCCCCTCTTTTCATTACTACAACTTGGTGCCGTCGACAGAAAGCTTGGGCTCGGGTTGGAATTTTTCTCCATTTGCAATCTAACGTTACATATCCACCCTACGTTATTCCGGGAGTAAATCGGCCTAAATCGCGTGGCGGAAGTACACGATTGACGTTTTGCCTAACTGGACCCTATGTAACTGCACTGGCCAATCGGTCACAACCCTGATTGTCCCAACTTGGCCCCGATCGTGTGCCGTATAAAAGGCAGGATGTTCTCATAGACGGCCTTCACACACTTCTCCTCTGTTTCACAGGTCTCCCCAGCCTCCATTACTACGCCTCTCACCGTGCTGCTTCGAACTTCATTCCGGTTGTCACATATCCATCCCAACCAAATTCTTCCCAGCGCCTACTTTCTATTAATCATGTGCAAACACGAAGTGTGAGTTGCCATCCCCCCACCCTCCCTACTCCGCATCAATATTTACATTTATTCCAGTATTGGCGACTTCTACCGTGGCTGCGGAGTGCGTCCTGCTCCAACTTTATCCACTACAATCGATACTAACCACTGATTGTGTGGCGTAGCACTTCCACGGGCGGTACTTCACTGGTGAAGTCAAAGATTGCGAATCGTCCGAGTGCAGGGCAAGCGCCATGCACAAGCACAAGTCGACGAGAAAATGCCAATGCCCCGAGGTGAGCGTTTACGCGTACATGGTGCCCGTTTTCGCGTCGTACTCACACCCCACCCCCACACATCAGGTCATCGACGAAGAGCGCAAAGTGCAGAACATGTTCCAAGTTCCGTTCACCGAGTGTCAACGCACCACGCGCTAGTGGGGTGTTACGTTTCGGTGCATTCATTCATTTCCGTTTTATGACTCTGGGGGCTTTTTGGGTATTACATTTATATTGGTTGTATTAATATCGCGCTACGTCCCATGCTGTAGTATCTAGAACATCTCCACTCCTATAGACTTTAGAGCTTCGTCACATTTTTTCGGATTTTGTCCGTTCGCAACCCGCACAAATCGTCGCTATGGTTAGTGATCTTATTTTTCCCACATCAGACATCATGTCTTCGGGTTTCCAAATTTGGCACCCCCGCCTCCGCGACTTGTCGGGCCCTATAATTCCACCCCGTGAGCCGGTTACTTATGGCATAAAGCAAGGTACCCACCCAACCTACTTATGCACATCCACCATACATACAAGACGCAGTATACGCATACATTTGCAGAAGAAAGAAAAAAAAGTGTACCCATTTTGCATTTACCCGTTTTACCTTGCCTGTGTTGCAAGGGGCGCGGACCTGACAAGGCCGCTCGGGTACTCATCGACGTTCGTCCATATATGTACAAAATGGATGGAACCTATAAATTAATTTCAGATTTGGGTTTAAACAAGCTTGGAAGTTGTGCCGCAAACCCGCAGCCCGCCCCTTTCTATCCATTTAGGGTAGTACTGGCCAGGTCTCATCCATGAACTCAGGATCCATCATGAATGGATCATGGATACACCGGACAAGCACACGCACCATCGTCCGTCACCGGATGCTCCTGTCTGACTTGTCGCAGTATGTACATATGAAAACTGAATAGAGCCATGTAGAGGCCACCCGTCCACGTCCCACACGACAGGGGAACACATATACATATACATATATATACATGTCCTGCTGACGGACCTCGAGATACTTATGAAACTTGACGACGACGGCGGCGGCCCCGATATAAGGCAGGCACGGAAGTTTAATTGTCTAAATTGCGCTTTGAGTGCAGTAGCGGCGGAGAAGTTGACCAAGGCAACAAAAGAATGAGGCCTCCCAAAGTCTTTTCTTTGCCTCTTTTGCACCAGGAAGTTGCTTTTCGGCAGGCATCCTTCCTACAGCGAATGCGCTGGGCTCGTGGTTCGCACCCACGTCATGAGAACGGCGTACCGTGTACACAGAGGGACCACAACGGTGACGTCTGTAATCAATCTCCCTCGGCCAAGGAAACTGACGAAAATTATACATACATACATACAATTGCGAGGGCCAGGGACAGACAGACCCCGCGTATGAACTGTGAGTAATTTGGGTATGTTATCCCGGTTGAGAACGACGGGTAAAGCTCAACAATCGTCAGTCGACAAGAATCAGCTTGGCGGACCTACGGTATGGAGGCAAATATCGATCGAAAGTCAGTGTGCTCCATTCTGTCACGACGTTATTAGTGCGGAGGAGGCGGTGGTGGCGGTGTCGCGATCTTCACATCCCATCATCCATTTTGAATTTGAACGAGTGTCTGCAAAATCGATTTGGAGAGACTATTGCATTATCAGGTTCTTCCATCACAATTTGTCCCACTTTTCTGATCCATGTCAAAGCCATCAGAGATTAGAGAAGAAGCGACAAAAGCCCCGGGAGAGCCAAAGCGGCCCAGCGCAGTTGAGAACGGTGAACGAAAAACATCGCGAACACACGAATACTCGGAATGAACGTGACTCACAAATCGTTATTAGGCCTATGAGATTCCATTGAGCGTCTATGACGCCGAAAAAGTATTGGGACACTCGGGATAACATATTCCTCACCGCCGATTGTCCGCCGCCGGTTTCTGTCAGGGTAGCAGTGACTTAGCAAAGGTACTAAGTATGTATCCCCGCGCAAATCAAGCTCATACATCAGCCCTGCAAATGCTCCAAACCCAGATATAAAGTTCTGATTGCATTGGACGCGATCTGCGTCTATCGTAAAGGATATGCCGGGGCCGAGCCCGACAAGCCGACCCTGGCCGGCCTTTACCCATGCTTTCCAAGGC
>JAFLHD010000122.1:0-19302 GCA_018856295.1 Blastosporella zonata | reverse complement strand
GCCACGGCCATCGGCGATATCATGATAACGCATTCTGCGGCCCTGCTTAGAAGCCTTCCATTCACGACCCTCATCTGACTCTTCATTTCAACCTCAGTGACATTGATATGTCGAAGAATACCCGGGTTTCACTCTTTGGTGGAACTCTTCTTTCTTTTTCCTTTTTTTTTCAAAACAAAAAAAGAAAAACCATTGACAATGATAGCAACTTCTTAGTACTTGCTATGAAAGGCCGACCACACACAGTGCCCCCTTCCGAATCGCATGATGTTCTAGCCAAATACTGACGACCGGTTTTCTTGATATAGCGCGGATTGTACCAAGTACTGCCTTGTGACCACGACCTTTCTGCGTTAATCTCTCAAAATCCGAAGCATGTGGGCAAAAAGGCCCTTACTGTATAAGCTCCTCTTTCTCTTGTATTAAGGATGGCGCAATTTTTGGTGCTTTGCGCCTGAAATTCGGTATTACTGTCGTTCTTTGACAGGCGTGGTACCTGTTCCGACATTATACCAGGTTGAATTCTGCACCCGTCGCACACTAACAATACCGTTTGACCCTTCTTGCAAACTCCACAGTAATGTTTCCATGTCTGTCGACCTGTTGTCGACCACGACGGTCCACTCATTCTCGCCTTGTCTCCGTCTAAAGCGGCAATAATCCACCCTCCACATACATGCTTTCACAGGAAGATGTCAAGATGTCGATTTGCTTAATACACGTGAAAACCGCTCATAAATCCTGCCCGGAGTTGCTTCCGTATCCCACTCCCTTCGACGCCAAATTCAGATCATCTGAACATACTCAACGTCACACGCACTCTGCGTCCAAAATCACAGGCAGGGCATGGAAGACATGGGACCACGTTTCTCGACTCTTGTGACTCTAATCTGGTTTCAGCGTTCTATGCGTCGTGGATAGTGTTCTGAGGGAAGATCAAGTGTGGTGGTAGTAGAAAGTCTTATTTCCCACCTCAGGCCCTCCACTTTCGATTTAAAGGTATTGGGCGCTCCGGACGCGCTAAACTCTCCCAAAATACTCAGCGCGGCCACGTGCTCTCTGTCAGTGCCCAAAGCAGCTGAAGAATCTTCAGAAGACGCTCGTGTCTTTCTTCGAAATTATCATCATCTGACCGCACCGTTCAACAAAATCATCAGAAACGCATGTGCTCATCTTCCCTCTAGAGCCTTGTTGCCAAGCCCAAGTAGTCACTTGGGTTTCCAGAGACGTATCGTCCCCACGCGGGTGCATTTTGCGGCATTTAAGTTCAGCGCGTCGATGCATTTGCTCGAAGATTCCTCTAGTTCCTGACGGCCTTTTTCTATATTGCATACCTAAAGACAATGCGATTCGGAATCCTCCTCACGTCTGTTGTGACACTGCCGTTCCTCTTCGTTGCGGCTGCCCCTGCATCGGATGCCACGATTGGCGGCCTCACGATTGGCGCAATTATCAACGCAATCGGCATCGGCATCGTCACAGACATCAATGCATTCATCACTGTATGTCGCGTTCTGTCTGCATGTCTTTACTGAAATAACAACCTTAACTTACTCGTACAGCTCGACTCGTTGACGACCAATATCATCTCGTGAGTCCCTCCCTACAGCCTTCACCGCTTTAACTGAGACCCTCTCTCCAAAGCGTGAACTTTGATGGTTCATTTTTCCCCAAAATTCCTCACTTACTCTGACACTCGTGACAGCCAAGAACCCACTCCCCCTCGAGCTAACCATCGATCGCGTGGTGAGCTCCGCTGGACTCAATGGCACCGTTTTCGCGACATTCGACCAGACATTTGCCAAACCCGTCGTCGTCCCCATCCTTGGCACCAAAAACTCTGGCACCTTCGGTAATGTTCTCCTCACGCAAGGTGCTATCGCGTCACTCGACATCATACCGGCAGGCGAGCTGGATCTGATTAATACAAATGTGTTTGTGCGGTGCGTCCATACCAGTCTGCAAGTCATCGTCATATGAGAAGTGCTGATTTGGAGTCGCAGCGTGGCAACGGTCGCTGGCCTGTTTGGAGTCCCGTTACAGATCGACGGGTTGAAGCAGTCAAATGTACCTACGACGTGAGTGGAGACTTGAACCTATATCCACACGTTGACACTGAGATCTGATTAACCGCACCCAGGTACACACTTGATCTGTCTTGAGCCTCTCGATTTTGGGTATTGTTTTGTTCGTTGTGCTCCTGGCTTGGACTGTGCAAATGTCAATGATTGTAGTGGTGCCCCGTTCGTTCATGTACTTTACCCAGGGCGCAAGATTAGGGTTGCGACTATTGGATATTGAGACTTACTGCAACACACTGTAACTATCACGCTGCTATCAGGGAAACTATAGCAGCGGGTGATAGCGATATGACGACGACAAGCTAAGATAGGGATAAGTATCCAGCCCTATAATGGACGTCGGTGTCGGATGCGAAAAAGAGATTTAATCTTGATAGGCACACTAACGTGTTCTAGCGTATGATGTCACACACCGCGGTAGACAGTACATACTTTATCCGTATTGAGAGTGTGGACTGGTGTGTTCTGAGCAGTCCAAATCCCCTGGACGAGAAGACTTGAACCCGCATACCACGGTGACCGCGTGTGGCTATATCGGCCATTATGCTATGTCATCATCACCCTCGCTCCAAGCTTCTTACGATCCCTCCATCCTGCCCACATGCTCAAGAGTACAGCCAGGAAACAAGCGCCCGTCGTGAGGTATAGCGCATCGACGTAGCACGCCCGCCCTAGCGTGCAGGTTCCCGTAACAGTCGTGTTCACAAAATTTGCTGCCGTTGCGAGAGAATTGCCAGCCGGCGATGAGGTATCGTGCGCATCGAGGTTATGTCCAAAGACGAACGAGAACACGTTGCCTGCGACAATAGGCGATGCAGCGAGGTAGCCCCAATTTTCGGAGAAGTGAGCTGTGGATCCTGAGAATTAGATTTGCGAGAGGAGGGAAGGATACGTACGCATCCCGAACCACTCCAGGCAGACGTTAGGAAAGAGGGACAAGGCACTCCCGTGAGCCAGGCCTACGGTCGCGCTGACAATCCAGAGATTCTTAATGTCGTCCACGACGAAGGCCACCAGCACCTGCGAGAAGAAGAAGAGGGATGATACGATGACGAGGGAGTACGATCTTGGGAAACTGAAACGGCTCTTGGTGTAATCAGATACCAGTCCTAAAAAGGTGTTAGAAAGTACATAGGTCAAGAGATAGATTAGTATCACCGATGCAGATACGGCCAGAGAAGTTAAGGACGCTGATTGAGGAGACTTGATCCGCTTGCCAGCGCGCAGCATCCGCTGGTTCGTACACTTCGACAGATGTAGTATAGAGTGCTTGTGATATCGCCCCGACATTATTTATAACTGATGATTCGTTAGTGACGAGCATTCATCAGAGGGGTATGCGGCGGTGCGTACATGTTAGGCCCGTCCCAGCCACTGTAGGTGCATGTTAATAAGTACGAGCGATACGGCTGAGATTTTTAGAGCTTACACGTTGAGAAGATAACAAAAAGCAGCCAGAAGTCATTGCTGGTCCAAAGCTCTCGACCGGACAAGTTCGGAGAAAGAAACTGATTCGGCGGGGTGCGTCTTAATAGATTGTTATTAGAGACTGTTGGGAAGACATATAAGTAAGCGCGCCTACTTGGGAACACCCTCGTGGGCGTCCAAGAGCGGGGTTTGCTCTCTGGCATGTTCCTCCGCCACCATCGATGAGTGTTGTCCTTCTTCTGGGGCCACAGATTGAGAAAGGGGTATAGGCCGGATGAAACAGAATCCAGCAATCATGGGTATTGCGGTGCCGAGAGAGAGGAGGCGCAAGAACGAGGATGGGTTGCCTGCAAATTTGACACGCGAAACGGTGGAGAAGAGGAACGCGGAGAGGCCAAAACCTGAGATGACGACGCCCGTCGCTGAGCCGCGCTACAAAGATACAAACGGGTTAAGGAGGAATATCTCAATGTTATTCTGAACACGGAACGTTCACGCACTGCTTTGTCTGGAAATGTCTTGGACGTCGAGTTGACGGCGCTAGCAAGTCCGGCGTTTCCGCCGGCGCCAGTCATGAAGCGGCATAGGACGAGAACACAGAAAGTTAGGGTTGAGATGGTCGTGGAAGTGGTAGGAAAGCCTAAGTCAAATATATATTTGATGCCAGAGTAGCCTACGAAGTGCAGCACGAATGATGAGGCCAATAGTATGCGGGGCCCACGCTGGTCGACTATTCGACCCCATAAGGGCGCACAGGTGTATGCACCAACTATTACTTTCATTAGTCTTGATGATCGGTGTGAAATATGATAAAGTACTCACTGTTTCCGGCTAATCCAACAATATTCAACTGCGTGTGTGTTATGTGAAGCCGCGAGCCCAACTGTGGGGCATAGGCTGGGAATTGTTACGCCAATGGTTGCCGAAAGTATATTACTACCCACCTGAATAGGCCTGCAAGATGGTTAAATTCTGCGAATCAAGTTGAAGATGTGAGACTCACATAAACCGTCCCTGCGCTCAAAGTCACCAATACCGAGACGAGCAACGTCGTGAATCGCGGTACACTTATAAGGCCCGGATAGTGTACAGGTTTGGATGTCATAGTGGCAAAAGAAAAAGACGATAGCAAAGAAAAACCCTTATGGGCGGAACATGTCGGGTGTCACTAACAGCGTGGCGGGCGGTGTAAGAACCGATTTATTGGAACTTGAAGATGCCAATATCGCGGATTTACAGAACCGATAGGAGTATAAGTAATAAAAACTTGAAGATGGAAGAAAAGGTTCGAGAAATCGAATGTGTCGGGCCGACCGAGCCGCCTGAGTGCTTCGACTAAGGATAGTACAAGGTGCTTCGCCGGCATTGTCATACGATGAACCCATCGGTGAGAATATTACAGTTCCATGAATTCAAATCGGCACACCTCTAATGCCTTGCATCTAGGTCCTTGGGAAGGGATACGAGGTGATGGGTGCTTAGCGACATCAGACAACATGGGGCGGGGAATCAGTTGAAAGGTAAAGAATGCAAAAGAGAAAAAGGAACAAAAAGAGCCTGCGAGTTGTCTGATAGTGGAGTTTGTCCCAAACGAACGCCACTGTCATTTTGATCTTCGTCATGGTTAATACAATGTCATGAATTCAGCTTCAGTTTACGACGATATTTCTGTATACTGCTGTCGTGAATTTCACTAGCAAGAGTCCCCCCTGTCCGCAAATGTAAAGTTCAAATGAGAATGTGTGTGTGTGTGTATGAAAAAATACTAAGGAATGGAAGCACGTCAGAGAGCCATAATAATTAAAAAGCCTGTATGTCATCGGTTGAGCCGAACCCAAAGCCACGCGACGACATAAGGGCCCACAGTACCGTATCACCACCCATCCTCACTAAACACTCCCACCCTCGTCTCCTTCATCGACAATTTCTCCTTGACGCTCTCAACATCACCATCGTCTTCCGCATACACCGTGAAGCTCTCAACAATAAGCTCCCCCTCGTGCTTGCCCGTCCGCCACCCCACGCGGCTGAGCTCGACATTGTTCAGAAGCCACGCAGAGTCGGAGCCGAGCTTGTCCGCGAGGGAATGGATGCTGAATAATACGCGGGAGACTGCAATGGACGTTAAAGTAAGGAGGAAACTGAAAGGGTCAATTCAGAGGAATGGATGGTTCAAATACGAAAGCTGAGAACGGTTACTTACTATGAGTATATGGCTGGGATGTTAATCTGGAAGGGATCGAGTGTAAGTAGGAAGGGAGGGCGTTAGACGGAGACGAACTTTTGGGTACTGTTTAAGCATAGATCCGATTGCGGTTAATATCACGGAGACTGCAAATGGATGAGCGACAGACCCAATCCGGGTTGGATAGACTTAAACATACTGAAAACCACAAAGTAGAAGAACCCTCCACTAGACAATGGGCATTATGAGTGGAGTTGGGATACTGCTCAAGGACGGACTCACTCGCGCAAAAGGCGCTTCAGCACAGGGGCATTTTTTAGCAGGCGTCTATTCCTGAGCGCTCGTACACCAGTCATGATATACATCGCAGTCTATAAGATAGACTCAGTTTAGTCCTCCACGTAGCTATGTCGAACTACTCACATGAAGGGCTAAAGAAGGCAGGTATACACGCCAAAAGCCAGGTGGCCGTACAGCCTTACATCCCTCATCCCGTATTCCGGGGAATATCGACTGGATAGCCACTCGCTCGATGATAACGACATTGTTGGCCGAGAGGTACAAGAAGACGAGAGACAGGGCGACTGAGATCACGAAGCCGACGATAATACCTATCTGCGCGGCCTTACTTCCTTGGAAGAGGTACCATATACGAATGACCAAGATTCCTGAGACAACGGCTAGATCACGCCATCTGGAGTGATATGTTACGAAGGACAACGTACCTTGAATGACAGTGATGGCGATGATGTTTAAAAGGAATGCCATTTGGACCGCAGGTTTACAACTGAACAACGGTCAGCTAAAGGTATGTTAGCCAATTATAGATGTGGATTTACAACTATATACAAGTTCAATATCAGGATACCATTTACAAAGATATGTGTGCTTACTTCGGGTGAAGGGTTTGGGATAGAATAGCCTATGGTTAACGATGTCAATTCCCACCCAAACAGCACTTGACTCAACACAACTGACATGTTATCGAAAAACTGCTCCAAACAATAAGTGGATAGAAATCGGGGGATGGTAGAAAACACGCACATCATGATCGCAAGGGGTAGGTATCGGTTCTGGACTTGAATTAGAATGAAGGAGAAAACCACAAGCGATTAACGAACCATTAGGAATAGAATGCGTGAGGTGTTCCATTTCCCAGTCCAAAAGTACTTATACTGCACGTCAAACGAGGTCAATCAGCTGCAGTACATACAATGTGGCTCCTAGTTCACGCACCTCCTCGTCAAATGTAATCAAGTATTCATAAACTGCGAACATATTAATCGTCGGGCACATGTTAACGCAATGCGATATGCAACTCACCAGCTAAACTAAAACAAGCAATAGATGTAACTCTTGCGGTCTCCGCTCCTTCCAGGGAGTGTCCGAACGCGACCACCTGCGCCTGAGTGATAGTATGTGTCATAACCAAACATAAGCTGCCCAAAGAAAGAGAAAGAAAGAGCCGAGAATCTCGAGTGAAGGAAGAGTGACTGCTCAGCAGCGTCCTAGAAGCAAGTTGGATAAGAAGAAGCGTGTCTGAGTTCCTCCTGAGCTCGCAGGGTGGAATCAAGAACAATCTGCTTACAAATGCAATACTAATAGAAGTGCTATCGCCACAGTGATATTGGCGACATGTTGGCAGTGCTATGATTGACAGGTTTTGATGAAAAGCGAATGAAAGCTGATGTTGTCAATATAATTTATTAGGTTTCGGTAGTGAGGATACGAGGACAACAAGAGTGGCGACAATACGATTGGTCATTGGAAGTTGGCAGCTGGGACGATAGGAACTTGAAGTTCGAGGCAGTTCGAAACGATTTGAAGTCGATGCGACTCATAAAAATGTTCGGCTGATAGACAGCGAGCGCGTTCCTATCGTGATCATCAGAAGTTAGATGCCACTGAGATTGAGCTTTTCCACATAAGTACCTGGGTTGATTTTGTTTGGAATGTTCAAGAAGCAGCGAACGCGACTTGTCATCCAGCTGACTGCATCTGATGATGCTCCGTGTATCATCTCTACAGAGTTTAAGCAGCTCTAGAGACTAGAAGCCCTTCGTCGGCGCCTCCACTCTGTTCCGCGTTGGCCTGAGTCCTACACAAAGCTAGGATCTGGTAGGCATCCGCTGAAAGAGTGGCTTTGCTCGGAAGGATATTCTATTTGAGCTGGAGTCCAAACTAGAGACTGTACATAAACTCAACCCAGAGTATGTGCAACGACGCAACCGAGGCCAAAGGACGGGAATGTAGGACGGCAAATGCCGAGTTTCCTTGGGATACTGGACTTGGTGTAAGTGAAAGGGTATTTCTCAACGTCAGGTACCCTCTTCATCTTCTCTTTTGCGACGTCGAGTCGAAAGATCTCACAGAAGTCATCTCAAAGCTTTCGATTGCCCAATGCTCCAGGGACACTATCCACGTGTTCAACAAAGCCATCAATGAGTACGAACATGTATACTACGCTAAATTCCGTGTTCAACCCCCTATGCGTACTTCAGCATCCTCTCCACCCATTTCGTGCCTCTCCACCCTAACCCCAATTGGAAGCCCAAGTCGGGGCCAGGGTTGTAATCACTATCATCGCCATTCCATGTTTAGAATAAGATACCCATTCCCATATCATATTACTTTCTGTCGTGGTGGAAGTAACCGAAATAAGGTATCACAACGAGAGTTCGAAAAAGCTATATATACACGTAAGAAGACAAGGCGACAATTCCCAAAGCATTGTCGATCAATAAACATAAAAGCAAAAGGACCATGATACACCGAACATTGCATGACGTGAAGCAGCCTATGCCTTCAGCGGAGGGGCAGCCAGAGCATGATTATCAATTGATATGCCTGCAAGCGATGTCAATGGCTAGATAAAGTATTGGCAAAAAGATACATACTCCGTGTGGCGTTAGCAGTCTTATAGATACCAATCAGGCGGTGGCTGAGCTCGAACATGTCGTTACTGTTAAGGATACTCGTCAGGGGATTGTGCATCATATCGATAGATAAGGAGCGCACCGAAGTGAGATAATGATGAACTGAGCATTCTTTGTCCGATCTTTGATGTAGTTCGCGACAATGGAAACGTTCCTGAAGTCCAGTGCTGCGTCAATCTCGTCCATGAAATACAGAGGTGTGGGCTGTGAAGTATTGTCAGGTTGGGCAGAAGAAATCTTCTACCAGGACTCACCTTGAAGACGTGAAGGGCAAAGACGAGCGCAAGGGAACTCAGTGTCTGTAATATAATGCTCAGCTAAATCCGCCTGTTAAAAGCTTTCGACGCACCTTTTCTCCTCCGGACAGATTGGAGATATTCTTCCAGCTCTTCTTAGGTGGCATGACACTAAAGATGATTCCCTCAGAGAAGGGGTCCATACTGTCGACTAGCTCCAGTTCAGCGTTTCCACCGAGAGTAATCATCTAACAATAAGTCAGTCGGCTGCAATAGCAGAACCTAATTTCACGCATCACCTGATACATCTCCTTCAGTTTGAGCGAGATCAAGCTGAAACCAGACATGAATTCTTCAAGGCGCTGCTTGCGCAGTCCTTCATATTTCGCTTTCTGGGCATCGCGCTCCGCAGTCACGTTGTCGAGATCCTTAGCACGGTTCATGAACTCTTCTTCGCGTTTCCGGTACTCCCTAAGAACTTCCAAGTTTGGCTTCGCGTTCTTGACCTTTTCTATAATCGCGGTGTTTGTCAGCTAGCCAAGAGATGAGCTGCAGGCCACCACGACGTACCATCGAGCAACTCGGCATCCGCCGCTAACTCGCGTTTCTTATACCGCGCAAGCTCCTCAGGTCGATATACATGCAGTTCTAGTGACGTTGCTTTGTCTTTGGGTTTTTTGGTTGGACGCAGCGCATCCGGGTCAGGTTTGACACCATCTTCACCCTGAGTTTCGGCTCCTAGTTGCTCGGTGGCTTGAGCAGCAGTGGTAGCATCAGGATTCTCCTCCTCCTCATCGTCATCGTCATCATCACTAATACAAAAATCAGTGAGAAAGCGTACAGGACTTGAGAATCGCTCCTTACTCGATTTCTTCGAGCCGAAGGTTGTCGTGCTCGGTACGCCAATGATCGATTATCCTGTCGTTCTCGTCTGAATCCTTCCGGATATCCGCAAGTCGTTGTTTGATTTCCATCTAGTACGATGAATGAGCCCTCAGTAAATGAAACAGAGAAACAACCGACCTCCTTCTTCCTGAACTCGGCAATCTCTTCATCTTTGGCATCAACTTCAGCCTTGAGCTTGTCAAGGTCCTCCTTCTGGGCGTTGGCGGCGTCTTGCGCATCCTCGACCTTGGCACGCAGATCCGTGACATACGTCGTCAGCTCCCCGAGGGTCCCATCGAGCTCTGCAAGCTCAGAGGTGGCCTCCTCAAGCCCGTCAGTATTGGCCTTGATCGCCACATCGAACCTGGTGGAGTCTTTTGCCGCCTTGGCCTTGGCCACTTCGGCCTTGGTGATCTCGTCGTTTGCCAGGGTTATGTGGAGCTTGATTCCTTCGACTGTAGATTTTTGCTTCAGCAGACGGGAACCACCGATGTCCAGAATTTTCTGCTCGAGGTCCTTGATGGCGTTCTCGACCTTGGCGGATTTTTCCTGCAGGTCTTCTAGTTCCTCGGTTGCTGAAGCTATCTCGCCCTCAAGAGCCTTGACCCGAGTCAGGTCATTCTTGTTGGGCCCACCACGGGCACTATATATAGTTGAGCAAAAGATAGGGCGCAGGGTAAAGTAATACTGACTTGACATCCTGTACGCGTTTCTGAGCTTCAGCTATCCGGCGCTTGGAGTTGTCGATGTCGAGTCTAAGCTTCTCGAAGGTCATATCAAGGTGAGGGCCCGAGTGTTTGAGCCGATCTCGTTCCTCCTCAGCAGCTCTCAGTTCCTGCAACGCCCGGCCAAGTTGCTCCGCTGCATCCTGGCTTGCCTGCTCGTAAGTCTTCAACACCTGCGGGCTCACGGCGTCCGCTGCGAGCTTCGAGCTCATGCTACCGCGAGCAGGCGCTCCGCCACCTCCAGACATCGTACCGGACGTCTCAATGAGCTGTCCTTGCAGGGTCACGACCTTCCACCGCTTAGCGCCGTACGCGATGCGGTTCGCCTGGTCCATGTTCTCTGCTACGAGGGTGTTACCGACGGCTTTAAAGAATGCCGGGGCGAACTTGGGGTCTTTGGGCTTGATGAGGTCGAACAGCCTGGGGACGTTCTCTGGCGTTGCGATCTTCGCCATACCGTTCATGTTCGTAAGCTTTTCGAGGACCATGAAAGAGGCACGGCCAATGTTTTGAGAGCGGAGATACTCGATGCAGGCTTGGCCTTGCTCGACGCGGTCCACGATCATGTGGTGCAGTGATGGAGCAGCTGTTGAAACGGCGACGTCGTACTGGTCCGGGATCGTACCAAGACTCCCAAGGCGGCCCTACACCGCGTTGAGACTCAGGACAGTAAGATACGCGAAAGTCGTCTGACTTACGTGGAAGCCAGACACACGGCCAGCGTCTTGGAGGCGAGTCAACGAGTCCAAAACACTGTTTCGCGAACGGTTGTCGGCTTGGGAAGCTTTCGCTTCATCGACTTTCTGTCGCGATGAACCAGCTTTCTTCCTGTACTCATCGGCGTTAACTTGACATTCCTAGTAACATTTCAATTATGTTATGTGTCCAACAATCGAAGATCTAATGCTTACTTGGGCCTTACTCTCCGCAGCTTGAATGTCACGTTGCAGATTGGTCTTGTTTTCCTTGAGCTTCTCATATTCTTTGACCTAGGAGCCGCGTTGGTATATATCAAGCTAGATGAAATAACAGGCGACCCACTTTAACAACGTTGTCACTGCTCAGACCATTCAGGGTTTCTTGAGCTTCCTTGCGAGCAAGTTCGAGGGCCTCCGCCTTCTTTGTGAGTGCGTCCCGCTCACTGGATGCAACATCGATCTCAGCTTGCTTCGCATTGATCTTGGCCGTCCACGGCTGAAGTTCCTTCTGCTTGGCCTCGATCTGATCGTGGAACACTTGGGTCTTATCTAGGTAGACGGGTCAAAACTCAAATAGGCATGATAGCAGACAATGGAGCTTACCTTTGAGACTGTCGCGAATGCTTTCTAGGACATTCTCTTCCTGGGCTAAGCTCGCTTCAAACTGGTCTGCCTTCTTCTTCTCCCGCTCGATCTTGTCCGAGTTTTCCTGCAGGTCACGAACGGCTTTCGATTTGGCAGCAGTGTCCTAGAAATGAGATCAGCACCAAACACGAAGGGACAGTCGTTCTGGACACGTACATCCTGCAAGGACTTTTTCAACTTCTTCGCCTTGCTCGCAGCATACTTTCGGCGTTCTGAGAGCCCGACCTCTTCCTTTTCGCAATCCGCGAGTTCTTTAACGGCGGCTGCAGCAGCCTGTTCGACTTCCTATAAACAAGGTAAGTATCGTCATCCTGGTGTCAGCCCAAAGGTGACTGACAGCATAAACAGCCTCCCGATCTTGGTAATGTGTCTTCAGTTCTTCGAGATGGTCGATGTCAGCTTGGTGACGCTCTGTCTCAACTTCCAATTCCTTCGTCAGTTTCGCCTGTAGGTTAAAGTTAAATTAGTGAGGAAACATGCCGCTAGCTTAATCCAAGCGAATACGTACTATATTCTTTTCGTACTCGGCCTCGTTGGTGAAGCACTGCCACAGTATCCATTGCCAGAGACGAGACTTTGCACGAACGAGATCGTTCTTGAGTCTGAGGAAGTCCTCTGCCTCTCGCTTCTCGGCCTCCAGGGCCATCTTGTCCTTCTCGACGATTCGAAGACGATTTAGCTTCTCCATGCGGAGGTCTTGAAGGCGCTCCATCTCCACGAGAGATTCATCGATGGGTTCCTTGAACCTCGAGGTGCCGATGATGTCCTCGAGATACTCAAGAAGGCCCTCGTCATGCTCCGTTAAGGCTTTAGGTTTCATCTGAGCGATAGACTCTACCTCACCCTGGTTCCACAACACATCAGATACGAACAGAATTCGAGTCAAGCGATCGCACCTGAAGGATAAGGAACCGATTGTGGTCGAGGTCAATTCCGCGTCCTTTAAGTAGAGTTTGGACCTCCGTGTATGTGCTCGATTTTCCATTGATAGTGTATCGACTGGAGTTGTTCTTGAACGCCTGGCGCGTGACGGTGAGTTGCGAATCGGGGACGACTTCGAAGTCGTCTGGGCCAGGCTATATAAAATCAGATGAGCTAATAAGAACCTGCAGTTCACGTTTACGTACCAAGTCGATGATCTCACGGAAGTGGACTTCGACACTGCAGTCGTCCAGGTCCGGATATCTCGCGGAGTTGTGAATGAGCTCCGACAGTTTGCCCTGACGCATTTTGGAAGCACGATAGCCAAAAACAAATAGAAGGGCGTCGATGGTGTTGGACTTTCCAGAGCCATTGGGGCCTACGATGGAAGAAAAAGACTGGGCGCAAGTATAAACTAAGTAAAGAAAACTCGGCAAAGGAAGTCGCGTACCTTGTGGAACGGCCCAATCTCCTGGCGTCCAGCATAGCTCTTGAAGTTCACCAGTGCCATCTTGTGAATGACCAAGCGTGCCTTGGGTCCGGATGACTCCTCGGGCATGGTTTGAGGCAGACTGGAGGGAGCGGGCATCGGTGGAGGGTCAAACAGTGATGTTTCCTCCTCTTCCTCTTCTTCAACAGCCTCCGGTTGCGCCTCATCAGCCGTCGGTGGGAGAGGTTCTTCCTGTGTGGCCTCCTCCACGGGAGGTTTCTCCTCAGACTCTTCGTCGGATTGAATCATTTGTGGTGCGGCCTTACGGGATCGAGGTGCCTTGGCGACCTTTTTAGGAGCCGCGGATTTCTTCGGTTTAGGTTGGGGCTCGTCGTCTGATGTCTGCATGGCATCGTTGTCTTCGTCATCTTCGTCGATTGGGGCACGGCTGGTGGAGGAGTTCGATTGAGGTTTTCTTGACACCCGGCGGCTGCGAACTGCTGTCTTCACCTCCTCCTCCGAGCCATAAGCTTCCTCCTCGTCGTCTTGCTCCTCCTGTACAGCAGGTGCAGGTGCAGCACGAGATGATCGCCCGGATCGAGACGAATTGGACGCAGGTTTGCGACCGCCCGACAGTGGTTTCCCCCGCTTCGGCAGAGCCGATGACCGCGCCTTCGGCTTCTCCTCCTCAAACTCGCTTTCCTCCTCTGCCTTGGGCTCTATTGATGGACGCGCCTTTTTCACCGGCGGCGCAGGTTCGGTTTCCTCTTCCTCCCCGGATTCAGCCACGTCATGTAGAGATCCCCTGGACCGTGCTGATGTACGACTTCTTTCTGCAGTACGGTTAGGTTGCGCTGACGTTGACCTTCGTGCTCTAGACGGAGGCTTCGCGACTGCCTCCTGCTCCTCTCCCTCTACATCAGCTATTTGGCCTCTTTTTCGCTTCGCTGGCGGGGGTGGAGCCTCAGTTGGTTCTATAGACGCCCTCGTTGAGCGCGATGATCTCCTGGGTGGCATCGCAGGGAGTGTAGTAGTACCCTCGACGTGGTGTTCAACGACAAAAGTTAAACGCGTACTGTCACAATTGTCACGTATCTGAACACGTGCACCCATTATCAAATCATCTACTTTCGAAAAGTTTGACAAGAATAACTGATCAACTCTGTCCAGGCTGTCGGGCGTCTACGTCCTGGACACTGATTATCAGCCCGCCGTTGCAGAAGTGTCACGTATTGAACTCTGGATAGCTTCCAATTGCCCTTCAACCCCCACTACAGTCTACTAACTTTCTAGCACTCGCGAGACCCCCCCCCCCCAGTGTTATGGCATCCCAGGTGAACATCAATGCGGTGTTTTCGTACCATCTGATTGACGTTTCTGCAAAGAGCGACTATGAGAGTTACTTCTCTGAGCCCAATGAAGAGGTTCAGAGGGCTTGCGACGACATCGGTACTCATTTTGTCCTTGTTCACGTCAGGTTTATTGAATTTCATGCCTTATCAGAATCAGGGTACGACTCACCCATTAATGGAGCCGACTATTTTCCCTCCGACTCGTTCTCGAGCTTAAACTACGGCTCGCCTTCACGCAAGAGAACAAACGGGGTAGTAGCTGGACGTAAGTTGCTGTCCACGTTTAGATTTACGCCGCCCTTGTTGAAAGGCTATCTAGCCTCTTCTGCATCCTTTTATAACCCTGCAACGCCGTCCAGGAAGCGGTATGGCGCTGATCGTCAACCATACACCCCGGCGAGTCGAGCAAGTATGACTAGACGGATGTTGGAGACCCCAGTACTGTCATGTATGCGTTCCCCATCGTAGCGCTACATCGCGAATGAAATAATCCCACTCAGCTCCCGGACAATATCCCACACCTATAAGGCTTTTCCAAAAGCCAGAAGCTAAACCATCGGCAAAGGGCGATGTGAGTGTCTCTATTGTATTAGGAAGTCGGATACATATTTAACTCACTTTCATTCCTTTTCCACAGAAACAGCTTCCGGTCTATGACGTGAGCGACTCCGACGATGATGATGACCAGATGGAAGGTATGCCTAACATTCTAGTTTCACCATTCTAGTTACTTATGGTTGAATAATACACCAGTCGAGGATCGTACGTTATTTTTCACATTCTCTTTTTTCAAATTTGTGAAATTGTCCGCCAGTGCTGGTTGACACAGACACAGACACACCTTCGTTTGGTCCTTCGCCGATCTCCGCCCAGAGTTCGCACTCCTCCATCGGCTCCGACAGGTCTACAACAAACACCTTCAGTGTCACCCGGTCTCCAACCGCAGGAGGGCTGGGATCCCCATCTAAATTCCAGAAAGTGTCATACAGAAACGACTACTCACCAACTCGCCCAAGTAGCTCGAAGCCCATAGACACCGACGACGCCTTCAGCGTCCCTTCGACTTTGATATCATCATTCCGAGACGATAGTTTGGATACTTCTGCGAAAGCTGCTGCTGCCCTTCCTACACCTCCGGAAGGCAACACTGCACTCAAGGCCTTCCTCGCTGGTGCTATTGGTCAAGATCTCGACGAATTCGCCATATGCCATGACAAAGTAGCAGTGGATCTGATGGACAAAGAGAAGATTTCGTGGGGCGTCCAGTGGGAGCTGGCACGGGGAGTCATCGAAAGCCAATGGACATGGGACGACGTCGCGTTGAAAATTGGTCTTCTCAAAGGGTCGAACAGCAAAATCGCCGCACATGTGCGATATATCATGCATGGTAAACAACCAAAGCCCTCTGACAACGCTGTGTGGTGCGCTTGGCCTTGAAATTCCCTTGCGTCACTTCTGACCCCCTTTTTCTAGGGAGGAATTGGATCGCGAACAGGCAGCGATCATGGAGAACAAGGATCGTGGGCTGGGCCTCATGGAACTATGGCATGGCGAGAACAATTGGTACGGTGGTCGGATTCAGCAGATCGCGCATATCATTGTTGGTGAGAACGGCAACTACAAGATTCGCCTCAAGCCCATGGAGAAACGCCGGTCCTACAGGCTCGCACGCTTCTTAGGCTCTCGAAGGGTTCTACAGCTTAAGATCCCGAAGGACCTCGTATTGAAGGAGAACAAGAAGATAAAGGGTTTCATGCAACATAAATTCATTCTATGTGGCCGTGTTTTCGTCCCATTTTTCGCCAAGGACAGCGCCGCATACTTGATCGAAACTAACGAAAACAAGGACAGGAAATCAATGCCTTATTGTGGCGATAAATGTCGGTACTCATTCAAAGACATCGTAAATTGGCATAATCGACTCGACCTCAATGTCGACCAGGTTTGCTACTACTATCCCTACTTGATAGGCGTACAACTCATGGTTCATCGTTTTCTCAAGCCGATCACGAAGTACTCGACAAGGTTTGCCCTCGCGTTATCAACATCGGTACCGGTTATCGAATTCAAAGAGGATAATATCATCCATATCGAGGATAAAGGTAAGTTTCGGTTCGTTTGATTTTGCCTAGGCTAATGAATTAATATCCGCTATCAGTTGGAAAGTTCCAAGGAACCGGCAAACCCCCTGCTGAATTTATCCTCACCGACGGTTGCGGTTGGATCAATGAAGCTGGCCTCCGACTCATAGCAAAGTTCCTCAAGTATAAGGGCCGTCCCACTGCCGTCCAGGGTCGTTGCGAGGGGGGCAAGGGTCTGTGGGTGCTACACCCCAAGGATACATGTGACGAGCCCAAGATCTGGATTCGTGCCTCCCAGCGTAAAATTGTCTATCAAAGGCCGCTGCACCGCGCCCATAAAATCTTTGATTTAGTCTCAGTCTCCGGCCCCTCGACCTCGGTGAACCTCTCGAAGCAAAGCATTATGAACCTCTCCGAAAACAATGTTCCTCACGGGACTTTGGTGGAACTCATGAGACAGGGCTTGATCGATGAGGTGAAGCCGCTCCTGCAGTGGCAGGGACCCCAGGCGATGGTGATCTTATGGGCCTTTATCAACCAGTCAAACAGTGTTTCAAAAACAAGGCTGACGAGGTTAACGGCGGGCATGAGTCGAGCATTGGGGCTTGTGGCTCAAGAATGGAGAACGGAAGAGATTGAGGTCGAGAAAGATGAAGACTTACCTGTGGATAATGCGGATATCGCCATGTTTACGGGGCGTGGCCTTGGTGGAGGTATGTTTTGTGATTTGTGGCATGTCAATCTCCCTCTCACCCTGCACCGAATTAGCGCCTGCATCACTTTCTGAGTTAGTTCTTGAGCTCATACAGGCAGGTTTCCATCCGGCGGAATTCGCACTCCTCAAGGAAAAAATCCGTTATCTCATGACCACGACAATCAGCAATATCGTGGATAAATGCTCGATTCCGTTGCCCGAATCCATGAGTGGGTTTATAATCCCAGGTTGGTAGTTTGACTTCGATGACAGCATTTATTGACTCTTTGATAGATCCTTGCGATGTCTTGGAAGAGGGAGAAGTGTACTACCGCTCCTCAGTGGCTTTTATAGACGCGGAAACGCAGATCTCCCAGAATACGCTAATTGGTGATGTCCTTGTGAGCCGTTTTGCTCCTGTCGTGCTTTAATACTGGCTGAGTTTCTCTTTCACTTTTTCACTTTAGCTTGGAAGGTATGCTGTCGTCGTAGACATTATGATCTCACACCTACTCATTCAATTCAAGGTATCCTATACGTCTGCCATCCGACATTCAAAAGGTACGCCTTCTTGAGTCAAAACAAAACAACAGCATCTCAAATTTCATGTGCAGGCCAAGGCCGTGGATCGTCCGGAATTGTTCAACTGGACGGACGTCCTCATCGTCTCTACGAAGGGAAAGATCAGCTTCGCCAGTAATCTCTCAGGTGGAGGTAAGTCACACTTGGACCCGTGTCTTAAACGAGAACCGTGCTCATGTCAATTTACGCAGATTATGATGGAGGTGAGCAATGTCTGCGTGACCTCTGGTTCTTCAATTAAAGATTCAACGCAGATATCGTCTTCATCGTGCGCGAAAAGGCCCTCGTTGAACCATTCATTAATAAAGACGTCAAACCTGTTCGGCCTGAATGGAGGGACGACTTTGAGAAGAATCCTGAAATAGTCAAGAAGTTTGCGGAACGGGTATCTGATATGTCACCTCGGGACATGCAGAAGGCTTTCGCCGATGTTCTTATGCTGAGCCTCGACGATACAAAAGTTGGACTTTACTCCGGCTTTCAGGATTTCGCCATTTGGAAGTATGGGTACGGAGACAACCGTTCTAACCGCCTGGCGTACATGTAAGGGTCTGGCCATATTACCTGGTCTTCGTTTTTTTAATGGTGTTTACTCCAGCTTCAATGCCCTTCTTGATTCAAGCAAGACTGGTGATCGTCTGAAGCACGGAATCTTTGACAAGGACAAAACCCAGTTCGGTAACCCTATCCCCAATTTCCACGATTATCAAGGGGATGTGCGCTACATCTTCCATACGTTGCAATCTGCTGGAAAGGATACCGGCGAAAGACTCCTCCAGGAATTCAAGGACTTGATTGGAACCAGTACCCAAGAGGATAAGGTCCTTTTGCACCCCTATGAATTTGCCAATGAGTGGGCCCTCAAGTCATCTGACGATTTTGCCAATCCTTGGCGAATGTTGATGTTCAACGATCTGACTCAAATCAAGAAAGTGGTTGACGACGCTCGTAGAGTCTATAAAGAAGTAGTGTCTAGACTCAGAAACGATTCGGCGTCACCGGTGAAGAAACCCCCACCCAAGTCGAAGTCAGGGAAGCCAGATCCAAAGGCTCGCGTTTACACACTATACAATATTCCGGTCGAGGGCGTCAAGATCTTCCCGAACGTCGAAGAAATCAAAGCGTCATATGCTTATAAGCTCGACCCTGGCTTCGCCTTCACCGTTGCTTTCAATCGATTATGCAATATCAAAGCAAACGCTTCCACGCATGGCATCGCTCCCTGCTCCCGCCCATTTGACGAGGCCAAAAACATACCCTCTGCTTATGTCAGGGCAATTGGCCGACTCACCGCCGCCGACCCATAGTTGATATATTTCATCATCTGACCTGCGTAAGCCATGTTCCCACTTTCCTCTCGACATACCCTCTCGCCCGGCATTTACCTTCTATTCATTTTGCTGTTCGTTGGTTCGTTTTCTTC
>JAFLHD010000121.1:6507-19353 GCA_018856295.1 Blastosporella zonata | reverse complement strand
ATAACTCACCAGTTGATAGCCCTTTACAGATGTAGGCTCGTTGAACACTCAACCAGCTCAACTCATGCTTGCTCCTCGACGCCTGGTCCACTGCCGTCTTTACAGGCTTGATTAGAGAACATTCCAACGACGCAGGTATTATACATTCCATTTGCCACTGGAAATAAAAAAATATATCGCATGAGGTTTAGGAAGTTTGGAGGAAACATGATGGGAAAAAAGGAGATGGAGAGACCAGCAATTGATGAACGTCTTAACATGTGAGGCAAGGTCTGCACCAAGTCCACAGCTACATTACAGAGGGCGTGAGCCATCACAGCAGTTTAAACTTATTTTTTGTATATATTTGTACAAAGTGAGCTAGAGAATAATAGGAATTATGCCTGTAAACCATCAAGCTCAGGAAGTTGAAATTTATGCAGCGCGCGACTGATTGTAAACTGCCGACCCCTTGACATCAACGCGTCGATTGATCGCTCCGAGTAATACCTTGACCAAGTCCAGCGGCTTCCCATCCGGAGACGTCGTGTCCACCATGTCCTTCACGAGACCAAACAAGTATAAGAGAACAAGAATTGTAAAGAGAAGTGCACGACATACGCGGACTTTGGCATGGAGCTTGAGGTCATCGTCGAGTGCTTTCAAGAATGCCGTTGCGTTACGATCGTCTCCGACCTGTACGAATTGAATGCCAATCTGGTTAGGGCTACTTTTCATCTCGTCAAGTGTTCGTGCCGTCTCGACGATGATATTGTACGTCATGGGGTTGTCCGCTACATGATCGCCAAGTTGAGTAAATCATATCAGTAGACTGGATAAATAACGGAGCAGACGCACTCGCTGCGCCATCTGTAATTACAATGAAATTCACCTTCCGAGTTTCGGGATCGGATTTAAGACGCTCCATGTATGCGTTCAGTAGTTTGGTCATCCTTCCTCCCAGAGGTGTGAGGTTCTTTGGTTGGACACTGTTAAACAGCGCCTTCACTGCTTTGGGATCCTAAATGATCACACATTAGTGTCAATATAAGTGTATATGATGTCAAATATCCCCGTGACTTGCACTGGTGAGGAATGAATGATGCTTACGGAGGTGGTCATAGTTTCATCGGAATTGAGGAAGTGGATTTCGATGCCATCTTTATCGTATTGGGTTGCGACGGTGGCTAACATCTCGAGTGCTGACTTTGCCTGGGTGGCAAGCAATTAGAATTTAGAGTTATAAACACTGTGGCACGTCAGCAGACCAACCTCCTTCCACCTTGAACCGCCCATCGATCCAGAATCATCAACCACAAGTACCACATCGAATTCCCAGAGTTGGTTAAGATGGTTTTCTCCTGTTATCGGCACCACGGATTTGGGCTTGCTGGAGAAAAACTTGAGTTTCATTCTTACTGAGGCTGTAATAGATTTTGGAGGGATGATCGAGTTGGTGGGGGTTATAGAGGCAATGCGAGACCAATCTTACCCTTATAATTAGCTAATAGAACAATGCTAATCGGGATTTGAATGTGGAGAACAAAAGGTAGTCGTTGTCGATCCAAAGCCTTGTTTAGAGCCTGTGTTGTATTATATGTGCCTTGGCCCGCCGAAGAATAATATTTGAATTGTTCTAGAATCTGCAGCTTTAGGGCCACATAACCTTACGGCAGCGGGTAAGGCCACACCTGCAATAGGATATTCGAATCTTGAGGTTGCACCCGACCCAAACGCGACCTCCGTTTGGTTGTTTAGGGAAGATAGTAGCTATTCTGGCCTCACAGCGTTGTAGAATCGAAAGAAATAAGGAAGAAACAGCGCTGAAGCGCTGAAGGAGTGACTGCGTGGCTGTTCGGATAGGTACCATCACAACGTGCTGCAAATTCCAAACCTGTTCTTAGGCGGATCAGAAACACCCTTAGATCATTTTATACACCATTTTATACACCAAGTGTGTTGGAGATATAACGACACCACAAAACATCCTCATACAGCAAACTCTCACAATCGAGTGGATTAACCAATCCGGCCTTAACGGGTATGGATTGGTTGACCCATCAAATAATGAAACGGCCAGGACGACATAACATTCATTGTTCGGCGAAATGCGCCGGGGAATAGAGTCGAGTCAAGAGTACTCATGAGGACTTCAACGTCCCTGAGGTCAGCCGCTGAGGTCAATTAAGGGAAAACGGTACTGCAAGTCTCTAACACACAGCTTCGATGTGTCCGTCCCCTGGTGGCTGACAATGACTGTGCTCTGAGCGGGCGAATAGCCAGGCCACGGAAATTCACTTAAACAATTATACCATTCCATTGTTCACAGGTTCTTGAATACGTAGTTAGAAGAAGAACATCCCCTCAGTCTTTCTTAACGCGACTGAGGGTGAGTTCGACTACCAGATCACAATACTGACATTATACCTAGTCTATATACTTACATCGTATTCTAGATTTCTAATAAAGTGTAGGTAGCTACAGCTAATTGACATCAGTTGAGAGTGACCGGGCAAGTGGCGGGGATTATTCTTGATCTCATCTTATCTTATCATTCTCTCTCCAGACGCAATACAATCACTACAACGAAGGCTTTTAGGCTTGTTCTCGCTTCCAACCTCGCATTCTGAGTTGTACTGGTAGGAATAAACGAGATAACTCTTGCTTGTATGACGTCAAAGAATGTGCGCTACTTTTTACGTTTCGTTCCAACTCTCTGGCATCCATTCGATGCCAACGGCGCATTGTCTCTGACACTTTCGTCGAGGCTGCCTTGGTGGAGTGGAATATAAGTCTCTGACTCAAATTTGACTTCATCTATGAAAGTATGTGACACCTATATGTCTCTATATCTTCCTCGACTCACTCTAAGCAGTATCCATAAAACGAGTCCCATGCCGCATGGGAGCCTAGCAACCCTCTAGAACCATGTCTCCACACAGTTTCACGGTAAGAAGCTCACAACAACCATTGCGAGTGTCGTACTTACATACCTTATGCCGCCGCGTATCAGACAAAATATACTGCATTTTGTGCCTCGGGACCATCCCTTCTAATTCTCTTGACACCGTCTGCTTGCCCATTATGACATTGACATCCGTCACCTCCTCGAGCGATCTATCTTTATGAGCCCTCCGGGCCGCCACGCAGGCCCGCCATAACCCTCGCAGATCCCATGACTACACTCGCTAACATAGCTCCACGATGAATAAGAAGGGAAGGTATTCCAACGTTTGGCTCTCCAGAAGCCATGGAGCTCAATTTTCTGCTTCGAACCTCCGTTATCCTTCTTCTATCAGCGGCTTTGGCATACGCCCGCGCCCCCGCTGGCCCATGGGATGACTTCAACTACGCCCCAGAGTCGAAGACGGTGCATCCTAAAGCTATACACTCGACATTTGGAGAGGTCAGGGATGCCCAGCGTCTCGTTCAGAATGCAGGGCCTGCGACACTCGTGGGGAAGGGGTCATGGGTTGCGTTGGATTTCGGTGGCGAGGTGCGTGCTAATTGCATCCCCCTTGAAATTCTCCTACTGATCTACCCAGGTCGGAGGCCTAATCTCGCTCTCCTTTGAAGGGATCACCAACACATCCGCGATCTCCCTTTCATTCACCGAGTCCCCCTCTTTTATCCGCCCCACCGCATCAGACGACTCCTCCTTCCCCTCCGCCAACACCACATACGACGGTGTCCTCTCTGTCCCCGTGCCGCTCACCTTGGGGGCATGGACGCAGCCTACGGCTTCCCTGAGAGGCGGGTTCAGATTTCTCACCATCGTATTATCGGACGGAGATGGCGAGGTCACGTTTGGCAACGTGAGCTGTGCGATCTCGTTCATGCCGCATGTGGAGGACCTCAGGGAGTATGCGGGGTACTTCTACGCGTTGGACCCTGTGTCAAATGATATGAACTTTCTGACGAAAAGTGTGTTTCTACCTTGTGTGCTTTTCAAGGAGACGTTTGCTGATGGGTTCGTAGTTTGGTATGCAGGCGCGTATACTGTGCAGACCAACACGGTGCCTGTAAATACTGGGAGGGACGTCCCGTTCGCTCCTGCTGGGAGTCAGTACTGATATACTCTAAGTGCATGCTGCCCGAGCCCTTACCATTGAATCCTAGGTTGGGCGAATAATGCTCTTCTCGGTGTAGGCAGTCCGATTATCGTAGACGGTGCCAAGCGGGATCGGTATGCTGCTTTTGTTGCTCTCCTAGGTCATATCCTGACCTCAACTACCTAGTGCTGTATGGCCGGGTACACCACTTCATTTTTAATATCAGAATTAACGTTAACCCTCTCGGCAGGTGACATGGGAATCGCGGTGCCCACGCAGTTCGTGTCGACGAATGACCTGATCCCGACACGCAACGCCCTATCTACCATGTTCGCAGCAATCAACCCCAAGACCGGTGCCCTCCCCGAATCCGGGCCGCCTCTCAGCCAGACTGGGTCCGACACGTACCATGCGTGGACCTTGGTAGGGACCCGTGAGTCCTTCAGTGTTACATATCCCTTTTAAAGCCTGTGTGCTCAATCTAGCATATGCAGACAATTACTTCCTGTATTCAGGCGATATCGCTTGGCTACAGAACGTCTGGGCGAATTATACGAAGGCTGTAGCGTTTTTGGAGGGCAAGGTCGATGAGACTGGGCTTATTAATATTACAGGCCTGAGAGATTGGGCAAGGCTTGGAGGTGGGGGGTATAATGCTGAAGGTAACGCCATTCTGTACAAGGCAAGTCGACGTTATCATCTCTTGGATGAAGCATTCTTGCTTACCATTGCTCGCATGACTAGGTCCTCACCACCGCCGCTGACCTCGCCACGCACATGAACAACACACCTCTGGCATCCGCATGGGCTGCAAACGCCACTGCGCTCAAGCAAACCTTTAACGATGCATTCTGGCTCGACGATGTCGGGCTCTATAGGGATAACCAAACCACGACATTGTGCCCTCAGGACGCAAACTCTTTCGCAGTTCTGTTCAACCTTACGACGTCGCAGGAGCAGGCAGATAGAGTTAGCGAGGGATTGGAGCAGAATTGGAATGAACTGGGGCCGGTCGCACCTGAGCTGCCGGATACGATTAGCCCGTTTATTGGGGGGTTTGAGGTATGCATTTCCGTGTTTTCGTTTCTGGCGTAAGGGCTGCTGAACGAACGAACATTGATGTAGCTTCAAGCACATTTTGAGTCCGGGAACGATGCGAGGGCGTTAGATCTCCTCCGGCGGACTTGGGGTTACATGCTGTCCACCAACCTCTCCGTCCAAAGCACACTTCTTGAAGGATTCACAGCGAATGGTTCTCTCAGGTGTGTCATTCGCCTCTGTATTCTGACTCTGATCTTATCTCATCCTGCAGCTACCGCTCGTACCGAGGGTACAACTACGACCCCGCCTACACCTCACACTCACACGGATGGTCCTCCGGTCCCACCCCGGCACTCACATTCTACGTCCTTGGCCTGACAATCACCGCTCCACAGGGTACAACGTGGGCCCTATCCCCGCACGTGGGAGTTGGGTTGCCGGGTGCGCAAGGTGGCTTTGAGACGCCGCTTGGGTGGTACGGTGTCGCGTGGACCCTTCCACCAAATGGTGCTTTGGGTGTCCTCACGATAAGGGTGACGACGCCCTCGGCCAGTTCTGGCGTCCTAAAGGTACCGAGGGGGATGGGTGGGACGCTTGAGGTTGATGGAGTGTCGAAGGGCCAGGTGGAGGCTGGGGAAGAGATCGCGTTAAAGGGTGGATCACATAATGTCGTGATATGGCCTTCGATTTCTGGAGCCCTGGGGGGATAGGATTTGGGATGGTTGGTACATAGGTGCGTTACATTTTCCGTTGTCTGGATAGCTGGTGACATCATGCCAGTAGGTTTTATTCGTGTAATGCTCCGGGGCAATTCCGAGCAGTGGCCGAGCATGAGCGAGATATATCCTTCAAAATCTTATCAGACTCCGTTTTAGTTTGCGAATTCAATTGCAACTTTGCGTGTCAAGGAACGTTTCAGGTCCCAGGGCAACCCTGCGCAGCGCACTCGACATCATATACTTATCATGCATCAATATCAATCACGGTGCCTAAAAAATCTGCCTTTATCACGATTCGGCTGGTGGGGCGACGATCTTCTACATATTCAAATTCTCGTTCTATTATTGTTGCTTTTTTACTCACGAGGATTTTCCCCCCTCGACCCGGGGTCCATTTGCAATATTGTAGAAGACTCCACCCTCCGACAGGACAACCACAGCACTCTTGATTTGGAGATGTCAATGTTCAATGTTCCTAAGCTAACGCATGGCACGTTACTGAACTTCACTTGCATTCATTACGCCACAAGCTCCGGCGGAGATATTGAACCTATACACTGACACTTCAAGCTTGTACGGTGGTATTTGTGCAGTGGCACGAACCTTGAAATATGGAGTGCAGACACGCATCGCCCATGATTTCCAAGTGTGACTGCCACTGACGAGGTGCTTCCCACGTATATTGCATGTTTCCTGTCGTTGTGCAAGACCTACCTCCTTCATTTGCTTCGGACGGACACCCACCACTCCTAAGATGCCGACCGATGTATTCCCCATAGAATCGGCGCAGCTCGTGAGCATGTTCATGACGAACATATTCTATGGGTTTGTCATCTTGAAACGCACTCTTGTTGCATATGCTCGTCTGACTTGTTTCTCCTATCACAGTCAGTCCCTCGAAAAGAACTCGATTTCAGCAACTGACACGCCGGTCGAAATTGTAGGTATATACCTTGTGACATTCTTTCAGTGCCTACGAGTGCTGCTTGTCCTAGGCGGAAGCTTCAAACCACTGGGCACCGTAAACTTCAAGATGTTTGTCCCAGCGATCTTCATGTTTATGTTGGCAACAGTCGACGTTGCCCTGGGGTTACAGCATAACATCGAGGGTTTCGTTCTCTTCCAAGGAGGTCCAATTGACGTCTTCGCCAATGCGTCCGACTGGGTCAATCTTGTGAAGATGGCCGATTATGTTGCCCAGACATTCATCGGGGATGGTATCCTCGTGAGTACCTTACACATGCCTTTGCCTTTTCGTCTTTCCTGAATATCACGATGCTAGCTGTACCGCTGCTGGATTGTCTACGACAAAAGTTGGCTTATTATTCTCTTCCCTCTCATGATATGGCTTGGGGGAACCGGTGTGTAATCAAGCACAACCCATAAAGCTTACCACTGATATATTTGATTGACAAGCTTGTGGAATAGTGACGGTTTATGTCGAAGCTACTCTCAGAGAGGATCCACGATACTTAAACGCTCCGAATTTGTCTCCCTTCATTACTAGTATGCTCGCGCTGACACTGGCTATGAACCTGATAACAACTTGTTCGTATCTACCCACCCACTATACTGTTCAACTGATTATTTATCCCGTAAAGCTCTAATCATCTTTCGCATCTGGTCAATTCAGAGGGCCGTCAAGTTCCAAACAGCCCCGCTCGTTATCAAGAGAAGGCCACTTGACAAAATTATGCGTATCCTTATCGAATCTGGGTTTATATATACCGTGACTATCGTTATCCTCGTCGGCCTATACATTGCTTGTAATAACGGTCAATTTGGCGTCTCCAACTCTGTGCGTATTCACCTATATGTTCCTCAACTCTTCTCATTCACGCTGCTACTGCCATATATTGCATAGGCGGTGCAAATAATCGCAAGTCTCTCTAGCTCGCCACACTGTCGCCGCGATTTGACACTTATATTCCAGGGAATCACCTTCAATCTCATCATAACACGCGTCGATCGCCGCGCAGACGACACGCGGCCTACGTCCTATTCGTTCCATTTGACATACGAAAATAATAACCTTCCTTTGCACACAATTCACATTCAAACCAACATCTCTCGATTGCAGGATCCTCCCGTTGCGCCGATTACGGCTGCTTCTGGAGTCAAGCGCTCCGAATGGAACTAAGACTCAATTCGGTGACCGAGTCTGCTTGGTCCGTTCCCCTTGATCGTAGCTTACCATTCTCTGGGTGAATGCATCTCACCTAACGCAGTAGGGGACTCTAGGACACCAGCATTGTTCAACACTTTCGCTTGTGGAATGCATGCGGGCTCGAAGGCAATTGTTCTGATTCGGGCGGATGAATCTTATGATCGGTCTGAAGGGGATTTCATTGTACGTGCCGACATGGTCATTGCCGAGTATAAAGATCAGTCTGCCTTGAACTTCCTTAGTAACCTACGGGCAGCATGACAGAGGCAAGTTCCACCGTCCGACCGCCAAAATGCAGTGCGCCTCCATAACAGCTTGAACTTGAATTGCTATACATATATGTCAAGTCTTTTTATGCCCGTGTTACACCCACCCCCTACTAGCCCCTACTTCGGTCGCTGTGATACTTGACATGTTGCAGTGTCTATTTTAACATGCCCCCTTGCTTCAATGCTCCAGGTTCAAGACCAAAACGGATGAGTGCCATAATTTCTTCCGTTGCTGACTATCGCCATGGAAACATTGATATGCTGGTAAGCATTCACGAATCCGTAAGTACATACATAGTCCAGCAAGTGGATGTAAGTGGAAAATTTTCATTGATATACCTTTCCCCTTGACAATGCCTGTGCCGGGAAGTGGATGTATGGGTGCTTGCGTTTAGGGAAGTGTGTTCCTGCTTGACACCAGCAATTACTTCCGTGACGCGACGCGCGAGGTAAAACGATTCATGTCCGCGTCCCGATAACCAAACCCTCCGAGCCCTTCCAAGTTCCCGCCGTAATTATTCCCAGCGGACCGACGTTTTAAACGATTATTTTTACTTGATTTTCACTCAATCTTCATCTTCAAGGTTTGAGCCAGATTTCCAGTCTTACACAGCCATGTTTTCACGGAAAAACAAGAGATATCCACCGATCATCAGGTACCAAATCTGGACCACCGATCATAAATTGACTCGGTTTTGTGAAATTACATAAACAGGGGTGCTATATTTGAGTTGTTCGTTGCTATGGGCTATACTCAATGGTTTGTGTCTCGAATTGCCGCCCTTTCAGTCCAGCGGTCAAACACCGCCATGTTGCCCTACCATTCCGGATGCTTCGGGAGGCGCCTAGAAGCTTATGATAGCATTGTCTGTCTCATATAGTGCCACAGAGACTGGTCACGAGAGTAATCCATTCATAGTGAAAGGGAATGACATATGTAGCGATTGTTGCCGAGCTCATCTCACCCTGATCTTAGCCGACAAATCATCCGACCGATTTCGTTAATGGACGGTCGCAAGAGAAGATCTGGTTGCTTCCTCGGCAATTCCTGCCACACATGCGCATGACTTTGAACACCTCTATCTACCCTGGATTGTTTCTCTCTTTCAACCCACCAAGCTCTCGCCCGTCCCTTGGCTTGAGTCCTTGATGTGTTGAGGCTGCACAAAGGACTCCACGCCTCTTTCTATTTTCCCTCGTCCTCTGGCTGCATGTCTAAATCTCGCTCCACTACTCCTAATAATTTCTCTATTAATCTCACACCGTCCTCCCGACCGACGACCTCACGAATCTCTCCACACGTACACTTTCCTTCTATCTCACATCTCGAAGGAGGGGAGCAGTCACAAGCTTCGCAGTCCTCCCAGGCCCACTCATTACCCATATCTTCGGAAACCACAGAAAGATCCATAGATCGACAAATGGCCAGGCGGCTGCGTCCTGCATCTTCACAGATGTCGACCTCACCAGTCAACGAACCTAGCCCATCAACTGATTCTCAGAACGACTCGACGGAAGTAGAGATGGGGGACGTCCAGCGATCTGGAATACCTCAATTCACTCAGTACACCTCTCCCCCGACCAAGAAGAAACGCACACGGACTCTCACAACGCCGCACCAAGCTGCCGTTCTTCACGCGCTTCTTGCTAAGGTTCATCGTTTTTTTTTAATATTCTCATGGTACTGCCAATTGACCTGATCCAATCAATTATTACAGTCGCGCTTCCCTAATACTGCAGTGCGAGAAGAAGTTGGACGGTCTATTGGACTTACTGCTCGCAAAGTTCAGGTGAAACGCCCGCCCCTGCCGCCTTTTACCGTTGCTTACCATCGTTCCGCCCTCAGATCTGGTTTCAGGTAACTGTTTGATAAATGGTTGTCTCCGTGAGTAATCGACTTATATCTTTGATTTCAGAACCAGCGCCAAAAAGCTCGACGCCCACGCAGTCAAAGTGATGCTGCTTCTCAGAGACCATCTCCTCAATTCGGCGCTTTCCCAAGCGGCTCTGATGGACCAGTGCTCGGCTCTTTTCCATCTGTCCCCGAGCAGAGCTCAAGCTCCCGCACGCATCTCGAACGCTCTACATCCCATTCCTCTGATTACTTCAGTGATATAGGGGTCTCGACGTCTCGTGGTTGTTCTTCACCTGAGCCACACCCTGAAGCGATGGAATCATCCGCCCAATTGTTGGGCCCAGGAATGCCGGGTTCAGAGATGTCACCTGAACTACCGCCGTATCGCAGGCTTCAATCCCTCTCACTGCGGCCTACCACGGCGTATGAAACCTCCACACGTTATATCGATACTCGGCACCAGTCGTTCCGGCCCCCTACTCCTCCACGATTACATCTACCCCTTGCCATATCTCGCCCCACAAGCACCACTAGGTCGCATGACCGTAATTTTTCACGCACTCTTCCGCCTTTGGTATTCCACACGGCCCCTTCCCGCTCAAGTTCCTCTGCTCCTGGTCCCTCTTCTGGGCCTTTCTTTCCAGAGTATCGAGACCGGCGATCGCTATCGCCTGAGGCTATGTTTGCCCACCAGCCCCCACAGCCTACTTCGAATCCACTTTTCCCTCCATCACCTCCGTATGTGATTCAGCCACGCCCCCAGTGGGACGCTCCTTCCTTCGGATCCGTTTTACGATCGTCCCAGTTGCCAAGGGCCCTTCATGGACACCGATCTCCTGGAGCGAGTGTGACTCCACCTGGATCTGCCGCAGAGAATGCGCCGACGATTACGGCTGATAGGACAGAGTACCCTACCACAAGTATAGAAACCCGGCCGTCTGGCCGCTACGACCCTGTTCGCGCCATGTTCATATCCCCTCCTTCACCAGAAGATGAGCACTGACGTCGCACAGACGAAATACGACGGGCCTCAAAACGACCCCCCCTAATATACTTCACGCCTCTCACGACACTCACTACGTCGGCCTGAACACTGTCTTTAATCACTCATCATTGCCTCGATCTCCGATGTCTTTTTACTCCTCATCCGCCGCATCTGTTACTTCCCCGTTATAATTCCTGTAGAGCCTCGCCATAGACATGTAATTCTCCATCATTCGCCATCTCTCTTGTTTAATTTTTTAGTATCTTTATATGGTAGTCACAATCCTCGTTGTATTTCTTTCATTATGCCTTCGACGTTTCCAGATATACCTACAACACAACGCTAGATACCTCCTACCCACTAATACACCCGAATTGAATGATGTCAGTGTAACAAGGAGACGACGTGTGAGACCAAACTGCTCCGTTCAGCTGCGAGCCTCACCTGCAGCTGCGCTCTCGTTCTCAGCTTCGCCTCTATCACATGTGGATCAACCACCGTGGAACCTGGAACCTGTTCTGGTTCAAAAGTAGACATTGCATGCCTGTCAACGTCCGACATTCGAGAGGTCCTGTCAGACCCTAGCTCCTCGGCACAAGCCTGGAGTTTCTCTCGTTCGAGTCTAGCCAGGAGCTCCTTACGAGAGCTTTGGTGAGACTGGTCATCATTGGCGTGGGCGGAGATTAAAGGGCGGGGCTCATGATGATCAAAGGAGCTATCGTGCAATGATATTCCCATGTGTTGGATACCAGGTGCCACGTCATGCTGGGAAAGTTTCTCAGAAGAGCTCGATATGGGCAGTGATGTTGTAGCAGTGGTGGTGGTGGTGGTGGCACGATCAAGGATTGATAGCGAAGGGGTGGGAGGTGAGAGCGTTGAGGTAGTGAGATTCGCTTGGCCTTTCGCCGCGCCCAGAATACGTATATTTTCTGGCATGCCGTGTATTTGCGAGGGCCTAGAAGCTTGAGGGGTCTGTCTATCATGGATTGATGACGACGGTGACGGGGAAGGTAATTTGTCGGATTTTGTTTCAGGGATTGACCGGGGTTCTAAAGCCACTTTTGTTCGTGACTGAGGCATTATCTCGGCCGAATGGACTTCCCTGGATGGAGACGGGAGCGTGGTACCTTTAGGCGGTAGGTCGCGGTGGGGAATTGCGGTGCTTTGTGACCGCGTCGAAGCACCTAATTCGGATCCACGGTCGGCCAATTGAGCCCCAGAGGTGGGCGTAACGTCTGACAATCGTGCCAGCAAAGCAGGCGGAGTGGAGGAAGTCGAGTCATGGGTCATAGAAGAATCATGGTGGCGTTCGGGCTTCCCCTTAAAGCCGCTCATTTGGTTATCAACTCCTTGTTTTAGGTGAGTTTGTACAGACTGGAGAAGGGAGCGGTGGCCGAATCGGAGTGGTCTCGCTCTAGACGGCCATGAAGGAGGTGCTGGGGATTCGACCTGGTTACTAGACTGCGCCACGGAACTAGAGCCTGCCTCTGACACTGGCAGTGCAATAGGACCGGATTCATCCACGTCAACAGGAGTCGCGCATGAAGGATCGGCCCGTCCCTTTCCCTTGACGCTTGGTCCTGGTCTCCGGGAGGTGCCGGGACCATCTATTGAAGCGAAACATTGATGAGCACATGTTTCGAGAAAGGAGGTGGAGAACTTACGGCTTGTGGTATCATTCTGGCTGATGCGCCTCCTGTCAGAGTCAGAGTCGTTTCGATCGAGACGCCGTTCTCGGCTTCGGTGGGCTGCCCGGCTCCGTTGAGCATCCCGCGAGCT
>JAFLHD010000120.1:4350-15378 GCA_018856295.1 Blastosporella zonata | reverse complement strand
TATATAAAGTGGCCATATATGGTTAGCAGGTGTTGCTACGAGGGTCGGAAACGTAGTGATTGTGCATACTGAAGTGCGCTCCAGAAACGGCGAAGACTACAGCGAGATCGTTGGTTCTGAAGTTTACAGGTATTGGCTTAGTCTGTCGCTGTTCTCGCAGCCTGGACAAGAATTAGAAATGAATGATGGATTCAAGTACTGAATGTCAGAATGCTGTCTCGGATTTTGATTTTCACACTACGGTCAGCAACCCAGGTGATGTCAACAAGATCCATCGCTTCCTGTATATTCATATTCGCTAGAAAGAGAATGTGTTAAGAGGATGGCGAGATGCGCATAAACACACGAACCTGTTTCTCCGACATTGAAGCTGATGGTCTTGAAAGGCTGCGAATCACCGTGTCCTTGCCGAGGCGGTGCTCCTGGATTGAAGAAACTCGCAAAGCTCGTGCCAACCTTCCACACAAGAACAACGCTCTCCTCTATAGACAATGACAGCAGTCTTCGTCCATCTGGAGAGAAACTACATGCTGAAATCGTCTTCTTGTGGCCTTCAAGAACATAAAGTCGGATCGCTGTCTTGAGATCATACATGACAACGGCTCCTTCCGTAGATCCTACAGCGAGGCGCTGAGTACCCATGTGGAAATCAACCGTCGGGAATCTGAGGAGAATATTCAGTAAAGCAAAATGAGAGCAGCGAGAGACTATTCTACGTTTTAACCACATGGCCTATGATTTCAGTTGCAGAATCCAGCACCGCTTCACGATGAGTGGTGACGTTTGGGTCCAATGATCGGACTACAGCCTCCATTAATTTTGGGATGTTGGGTTGCAATACCAGTGGGCGCTAGAGCAGAGTTGATCACGAACCAGATTAGGATCAGGTGTACTTACTTACCTTTCGAATGAGGAAAGCCACTATCTGCATAACGGCTTTACGATGTTCCAATGTCGGTGGTGTCAAAATATCAAGCCCCAACGTCGTCATGAACAGGGCTGTGTTACTGGATGCGATTTGTAGAACAGCGAGTCGAGCTTGTGAACCCACATTTTGCAGGCTGATAGAATCCTTGCGAGTACTTGTTGCCAAGGTAAAGAGCGCTCGGAGAATTTCCATGGCATCAATATAATGCTGCCAGACGTGGAAGCCTCTTGAGCACAGGTCAACTGCAAGGACCCTGTACAAAGATTGCTCGTCGTGCAAGTAAAGTGCAATTGATTTTGAAATATCAGTGAGGGCACTGCAAATTATTTCAACTTTCAGTTACGGGAATGGCATCTCGAGACACACCTTGCCGACAACAAGCTATATTTTTCAGCGGCCAAATATCCACACAGAAAGAGTGCAAGCGCAGCCTGAGTGGATTGCCGATCAGGGGTCGGTTGAAGCGATGGTACTGTTGATAAAATTCTTTCAGTCTTACGCGGTAAAAGAAGAAAGATGAACCTTACAATGGTGTTGCCAGTACTCAGTTATCCCGCTAGTTTCTTCCTCCGATAAACATGCGACAGCGTAATCAAATAGAACACGAGTTGCCCGTCGAACGTCACCTGAAAACTCCCTCAGTAGGTGCAGATTTGTAATAAAAATTGATCGACGCACTGGAACCATCAAACCATCGAAGGGCAAGATAAACAAGGCTCGGTGGTTGGTACTTTGCTCCAACAGCGGAGGCCAAAGACGTCGCATAGAATATCGTGACTGTGTTAGCGCCTTCCATGAACTCTGCAGAAAGCGTCAATAAAGGACTTCGCCAATTCCACTAACATACTTACCTTCGAAGACGCTGAGAGCGCCAAGCATGACAGCTATCGATAGAGCCCGTGCAGCTGATACATCGCTAGACAAACACCACGATTCACGAGGATCTGATCTGCGGTAAAGGGCAGCCACTCCATTGCTGAGGGGCTGTATAAGTACATTTGCCTCCATATGTCCATATTGCGGTATTACCTTGAAAACCCAACGGATGCCTGAACTGGGCGTATACCTAGTTTTTCCAAACATATCTGGTCTATATCGTGATTCAGGCCAGGTGTGAGGAGAGCTGAAAGGACAGAGCGTAGTCGCTCAAGTGTCAAAAGGATGGCGCGAGTCTGGTCGCGGTTCGTGCTTATAGTCTTGGCGACAGCGATGGACTGAGTTGTGAAACGCTCCAGGTCCAGTAGGAGCGTGGAGGCTGGTAGAAAAATCGTGAGTATGATGGAGGTATTCCTACGAAGAAACTCACAGGTGTCGGGGAAGGACAAGTTTGGAATTGATGTTAAAGCAGCGTCCTGGAGGTCAGGACGCGAATCCAGTCTTCTGAAATCTTCTTCAAGAAATGTTGTCTAGACGGAAGTTTCCACTCACATATCTGTCCAGTCTCCCTGCTTCAAAAGCTCTTCGACTTTGTTCTGATTCATCGACCGCCGAAATTCTTGCGTCTTCACGTCCCACAATCGTGCTCGATTGTCTGCGTAGACGAGCAACAGATCGTTGGACCCTATGCATATCCGATAGAGAGGGGCTGAAGAGCCAGGGATGAGGTACAAGCTACGTAGTTGGCGTGAAAACATGCGTGATAAAGCTCAAGAGGCTATACGCACAACTGGAACCCATCGACAGCGATGACCGCAACAGTTCCGTCTGCCGATATGCAGAGAACACAGCCCTTCAAGGCACTGGGGTGCATGTCTTGAAGTTGTACGGCCCTAGACAGGCAGGTTGTGAACAATGTCCAACGGGCACATAGTTTATAATGGCTGAGGAGAATGAGCGAAGGCCACAGCGAGAAAGTAACGAAACACTTACTCGATGGTCCAAAATGCGAGAGATCCATCGTCGGCCCCTCCAACTATGAACTTCTCCTTTGTCCTTCCGTTGGACACAACATGCAAGGCGGTGAGGGAGCCATCCAAAGCAGGGTCTAAAGCCTTGCCAGACGGTGCGTGTTTGTTGGGATCCTCAATCAAGTGGATTAAGGACGAGCTTCGAAGACGGCCATCGGCTGTAGAGACAGTAGGTGCACCCAATCAGCAAGACTGCCTGTTATTTTGGATTACAACGCACCGCAGCCCAATACGATCAGATCAAGTTCCAGAGGCAGTAAGGATGTGACTTCTTTCGACGACTTCGACCCAAGTTTTGAGGAACTTGCTTGCCAAGAGGTCCTCGACAATTCCTTCGAGCTAGTATCATAGACCGTGAGTCGTCGGTCTCCATCTTGTGAACAGGATGTGGTCAAAATCTGAAAGGCCGATGTGATATCTGCTGCGTCGCGCTGACGGATGGTGACACTTTGCAGAAGCTGTGATCTATTGATTCAGTTAAAGCAGCAGATTCATCCATACTGGAAGAGCATGACTGACGTAACGACGGTCTTCAACTCAGAGCCAATGGGCTGATCTATACCGACCTCGTTGTTGTCAGCATCGACGACATTCAATGTATAGCAGTCAGCTCGATCCTAAACCCCTTTGAGCAGACACAGAAATGATATCATTTTTGGGCCCACCTCAAAAAGCACAGTATACGACGAGTCCGTCGTCCACTGCGCATCTTCAATAGAAGTAACTGCCTCCACGCAGAGCACACGCCTAGACCCGCGTTCGTACTCCAAGGCCTAGCAGGAAGTCAGTAGTCATATAATATTAGCCACAAACTCAGACAAACCGTGAGGTGTTGGTCTGACCATGCGATAATCCGGGTTTTCCTCCCAACGCCTCGTGCATGGAACCCCAAGAGTTTTTCACCCGAAAGAAGCTCGCCAAGGTCCTCGACGTCATCACATTTGATTCTGCCTGCTTCTCTTGTATCCGCCAGATGCAGATGTTCTGTGGAGTGTGGTTTCAAAGCCTTGAAAGGGTTGGGTATGGTGATGTTCGCTGCAGTCTTTTCCAAAGGCGGTTGGGACGATACGCGCGGCAAAACCTCTATGCCTCTGCTCAAGAAGTGGCCCTCTGCCGACAAATTAAAGAATTTTAGCGAATCTAAGAAGAAGATCAGATGCACATCGAGATCCTCATTAGTGCCACGTACTATCAGAGTCTCGGTGGAGGCCAACACCGAACGATGGTCCATCGAAGTGCCATTGTCCAACTTTTTCAAGTCGAACGTCGAGGGGTGAAAATTGGTCACCTGAGTGAAACTCAAAAATGCCAAGTCGGGATTTCTCTAGTGTACCATTGTCGCTTGGGTCTAAAGTAGCAGGCAACGGGGAATTGATTGCTGCCGATGTCACTACCAGTGTTGACTATGGGTGAGAATGAAATCCCTCAAGAGTTAAACTTTATTCAGCGAAAGTGAAGCTTTTCGCACCTCTCCAAATTCGTAGACTTTGAGATGGTTCCAAAGCCATAGCGCTTGAAAAGTGTCTTTATCTTCGATGTCACTGGGAGGGTATAGGGCTTTTCCCAGTACATCTGCAGTCGCTACGCAGCTCCCATCCTCGAGAGAAATTACACTCAAATCGCTGAGAGAGATTAAGAACAGTGTTTGTGGGAAAGGCAACTACAACTGACCCCGTTTCCTGGAGGACAACGAGCAGTTGACGGTCTTCAATCATGCGAGCACATGTCACCGCTGTGTCCAGCCCCGTTCGGGGTAGAACTACGTGACACCACAATCTTAGATAATTTGGGCTCTCAGCAGCAGGCTCTCCGGGTGATGATGGGTGCGATGGCTGAGTAGTGAAAACAGCGGAATTCGTGGCAGAAAGCAGGGATTTCGGTATAGCGTTGCGCTTCAAACTCGAAGATCCGGAAATAGATGGTGTTGGTGACCCTTTGAGGGTCGATGGTCTGCTTGGCTCCCCTGGTGTAGCAGGCCTGTCCCGGGATTCTCGAGGCTGTCTCCCTTGCAGCATATCTTTAAGTTTATCAGGCTCTTCGTCGAAATCGACATAGTTCTTTGGAGCCTCGACCTGTTCAGCAGTGATACCAGAAACAACACGCGCCCTTTGGCTTAGGTTAAATGGAATGGGCGAAGTTGGAGTGGAAGACCTTGAAGGCGAGTGAGACTCGGACGACAACATTGAAGATCGCACGGTAAGTTGATGCGTCCTTGGAGCCTGTTTGAAAAGAAACAGAGTGCCGTCGTTGGTCCCCATTGCACAACCCGCGTCGACCGCGTCAGGCCCAGTAGAAGCATGTCCCCAAGATCTGATCACAGAAGGTCGTGCGCGTGAACAGCTTATATCCAAGAAATTGTTCTTTTCCCTCTGAAAAGTAAGAGGTATAAGAAGAGACGACGAGCTCATGGTGGACCAAGGCCAACCGTGATGGCGGCGGCGACTGGAGTGGGATTGTTGGCGCCATCAAGGCGGCACAGCCACCATGGCGACTACCGTCGACGCGCCGCTTCCCTGGGCGCCCCCAGACGCCTCGGACACCTTTGCAGAGGCAATCAGGGCCCTTAACACATACAAGCAGCGAGATGCCTCCAAGGGTCCGTCTTCTCCTTCACATCCATGTACTTCCCTAGCTAACCAACTCCAGTCATCGTGCGCTTCAAAGCCGTGGGCAATGCCCCTATAATGAAACAGAACTTTTACAAGATTACGTCGAGTAACCGATTCCAGGCCGTGATACAGTTTCTAAGGAAGGAGCTGGGGTGGCAGGCTGGTGATCCACTTGTGCGGCGATTTCACCACTCATTGTGTGCTGGCTGATTTGCATTGGAAACAGTTCACATACGTTAACCTCGCTTTCTCCCCTGCGCCTGATGATACTGTATCTAATCTGTTCAAGGTGCGTTGCCCGTCACTTGCAAACATTGTGTCTGAATTTCGTTCATCCAGTCCTTCTCCACCGACGGGCACCTCATCGTCAACTACAGGTATGTTCTCCACCTCCCCGCTCTTCCGCCGTATCGCTCACTATGTCGTAGCACGACAGCCGCATGGGGCTAAGGAGGAGACGAGACTGAGATATCCCATCTACGCACTTACTCTATACCATGATAATCCACTCCACATAATATTTCCAGGCTCTCGAGCAAACCGCACTCTCTGAGTCTCTTCATCCCACTGTGGCTATCCGAACATGTCTCACTATTGCTACTTCTTTGGTAACTTTTCTCGATGGGCAAAATGAAATTGACATTCATAGATCATGCCAGCCCGCTTCTGTAAATTCGATTGGGTTTGGGTTCTCGATAGCGAATCAAACCATAATGAATGTCAAATGTCAAAAACATTCTTCCGCTCCTCCCATCGCCGGCGGCGTCGAGCAGGTTGCCCAGCTCATTGGTGTCAACAACGTGGCGGACAATGTCCTCCAGAATATTGACGTGAACAACGTTGGTGTAACCATTGTCGACATCGGCAAACGCACTCCTCCGGAGGGCTTGGAAGATCTCGACGGATTCTCTCCCGACATCCTTGAGTACTTATGTATTAAACTCCGGCGCCGTGACGAGCAACTCCACTCCCTGCCATCCTTACCGGCGTCCATGCCCAACTCACGACCGTCAACGGACAACTCGGTACGTTCTTGACGCATTGTCTTGGTTACTCATTCTTGCTGAAATAAAACTTCCCAGCTCGTCCACAGCATCCTCGCCCTTGTCCTTCAGGTCGTCTCCTGCACCTCTGTCACCATCGTCACTCCCCTCATTTCCGCTGTTGGGTGAGTTTTGCTTCGATTTCAGTGTCATTTCAGCTCCGTGCTTGCCCAGATCCTCGTGGTCGTCGTCGTCAACCTCAAGGTCGGCATCTTCTCTGCCATCGTTCCCCTCGTGGCCTCCACCTTATACAACGCGTTGACTGCGATTGGCCTCAATGTCGTCGTTGCCGCCCTCAAGAAGGGTACCAAGTAAACGTGTTGGTGATCCATCATTAACGAACGCCGCTTATATACTATGATACCCACCCTCATAATAATATTAACCGCCTGCGGGATGGTCCTTGAACAGTTGGAGGAAATACATATGTACAAGATTGAATACATATAGCATGCAAGCCAGGTCATATATCCAGGAGGGTTTGTACCGGCGAGCCAGATCGTCGCGAGTGCAGACTTCCCGTTTCAGATGCCGCTTCATATTCTGATTCGTACAATGGGCTTGTTCGACCGTTCGATCGTGGTTGAAAGCCACGATAATGATCTCTATGACCCTCCTGTATTTCCGATAGAGGCATGTGGTGTGGCGTAAGCACAGCTCCGCGGCTGCCTCTACGCTGTGAGCCAGAAGCTCCCTGTAAATGGCCGGAATTAGAGGGCTTTATACCTCCTACACGTTTGGACTATATCGGAAGCTGTCAATCAGCACAAGTCGTACACAAAAAAAAATGATGATCTGCCTTGCGCCGAGTCCTTCGGGTTCCATGATGTGTGGACTCATTTGTCCCATCTTCGGCTACCAACGTTGATGCTGCCATAGACGTGGTAGATCGTACTGTTGGACTGCGAACAATCGGGACAGGATCTGGGATGAACGTCTTTCGCATCTCTACCATAGGCGACTCGGCCTGGGGAGAACCCAATGTAGACTTGCTGGTCTTGGAGAATCGGAAAGGGGATATCACTGTGGAGTCTTCGAGAACTGGGGTGGAAGGAGACGCCTCATACGTGAATTGGGACTTGACAGCGTATCGATCCTCGCGGGTCCATTTTCTTTTCTGTGACCTGAGACAAAACTAAGGCGTAATCGGTAAGGAGTCATGGTAGCAGTCGTCTACATGAAAACTTACGAAGAAGCCAACTGAAAGTGCGAGGATGACCGCAAGGCCTGCACCAACGGAAATGCCGGCAATAGCACCGGGAGACAAGCTGGAAGGCGATCGAATGGTGATGAGGGGTTGAAAAACTCGATAGAAATGAAATACCTTGAATGTCCGGAATTCTGAGTAGTTATTCCGCCGGAGTGGATGGGGCTTGACCTAAACAATTTGAGAATTTTCACAGATTATGGTGTTCTATCGGCATACGTAGACGTGGAATTTGGGGGAAGAGTGATTGTGTAAACTTTCGCGTAATCAATCTCAAGGAGAGCGTCTGCTTGGTTAACGATGAGAAGCGAATGGTTTCCAGGACCAACGTTGCTGGCGTAGTAAAGTAAGCTCTGCGCGGCATAAGTCGATTGGGTTGCTGAATATGATGTGTCGTCCCCATCAGGATCGAGCCGGACTGTATAAGGCCCATTCTCAGGACCCACCGATCCGTAGAGGGCGATGGCGTCACCTCGAATACAGTCAACTTGATGAGAATACATTCTCCAGCGACAAAAAGCATACCCTGATTTTGTGAAATTTCAACAGAATATGAATCCGTATGAATGATTCACTAACTGTAAAGGTGAAGACCAAGTATGCACCCAACTGTGAGTTCGAGCTTAGGGTGGGGTTAATGATAAATTATAGGCAATATTCGCTTGATGCTTACTGGCCGCTACCACTATAGAAAAGAGCGGGGTCCGACGGTTTTAACCAGACCCCCGTGCGATAGTTGAAGGCTGGGTCTGTGTCATCGACCACACTGTACGTTAAATTTCCATCCTTTTCAACGTTAACATTCGAAACCCAGGTGACCTGAAGGATAGGTTAATTGGAGCTCGGTGGATATTAGAATGCCTCTCACGTAGTCGATAACAAAAGTGGAATTGTCTTGAGTTAGGATGGTAATAGTATGTGTTCCCGGAAGCAGGCTGTAGTTGGCGGCGAAGATTGGGAACTGATAAGCCAAGGGACCCACTCCTTGACCAACATGGTTCTGGCCATCAAGATTGACAGTGATGTTGCCGTGATTCAAGTCAGTAGTACCGTATACAATGACTCCAACACCTTCGAACGTAAAGGACATCGTCGCGCCTGCCTGCGTGGCCTCTTTAAACGTATTTCCATAAGACCTAGAAATCGTCGTTAGCCTTAGCCATGCCGATAAAATGGGTAAGACCCACTTGCTCGCAGCAATTGGATCGGTGCTAATATTTCGTTCTGTCCAAGCACTCCGTGGCTGGTAAGTAATGAGAGGGCTTTCATCATCGACAGTGAGGAGTATACCAGTCATGACTGGTATCAGATGAGCAGGTGTGAACGTTCTGTCAGTCTTACATAGTAGCATGAAAATCGCTCGAGTATGTGACAAAGTAACACGCGGTTAATCCACTGAATGATGATCAGTCTTTCAAGTCTGCGCTCCTCTGTATTCAATTCCTGGCAGTTCCGTAGTAATGTTAGCTATGACTACGAGTGACAATCAGGAGAAGGAGCATCGAAATCTATCTTTAAACAATGTTAGCCGATTCTATGAGAGTATAGGGGGGACCAGTGACTCCAATCCAGGGAATCGTGATGTACATACATGATGTGACTTGGTGATCTGGGAAAGTCCAAAGATGATTTTCTGATACCAGAGCTGTATTAGACTAAGTATATTTGATATAGAGAGTCCATCTGCCAATTTTCGTGCATGATGAAGAAATGGAGCTGGGTGGTAACGAGAAGATTGGCTAGCCGCGGAGTGTGAATCATTACGGCTTTTTTCCGATTTCTGCTTGTGACTTGAACGCGTTTATCATGGATTCGACGTGGTCATTTTCTCAGATCTTCTCCTCTCAATTCCAGACTTGGCGCTCTGGTCTGCATCTATTACGACTCCTTTCATAACCTCCTAAGGAATTTTGAGCTAAACAGACCTGGAAGCGCGTGTCGAGACTGCAAAATCATCTGTAGCCGTTACAGAGGAGTTATTCAAGGAGCTATCCACCGATTTGGCCAGACTTGTGAAAAGCCTAGCGGATGCGACGGGCTCTCTTCCTAGCTATGACCAGCGACAGTATGGGGAGGTTCGTTGATTTGCATGTTGTTGGACAGATCTAATTGAAACAATCACAGCAATTGAAAGCTATAGAACTCTCTCTATCAGATTTGCGAGGAGCATCAAAACCAAAGCCCAAGTTTACTTTCAAAAGGAAAGCTGTTCCTTCAGCGCCCATCATCAACCCATCCCAGTCCACTCACTCGCTTGGTCTTGACAAGAAAACATCGACACCTGCACCCACGATCAATCTATCATTGTCTGGCCGTTCTTATCAGTTATTGACATTGGAATCATTACCAACATCATCATCTCAAGGGGATCTGGCCATTCATGACCTGGATCATTGTATCGTTAACCTGCTTCCATCACCGCGAGACGGCGATGTGTCCCGGCCACCTTTGGATATCTCTGCACTGCACATACAGGATCTGACGGACACAGTGCTACTACTCCCGTCCATCCAAGGCAGTGTCTTGGTCCACAACCTTACGAGGTGCACGGTTGTTGTAGGCTGTCATCAGGTTAGAGCGATCTTACGCATTTCCAAACTAATGCTGATACAATGATCACTACAGTATAGAATACATACCTCCAAGAATGTGGACGTTTACCTGGCCGTTACTTCAGACCCCATTATTGAGGATTGCTCACATATACACTTCGGTGAATACCCCAGCATTCTAGGTTCACCTCTAAACGTACGAAAGCCCAGCCTTCTCCCCATCTCGCGAGAATTAACTGCCACTGTTAACAGCCTAGCAAACACCTCAATGTCCTCGACTTTTCGCACATACGCTCGTCCCCATCACCACATTGGTCAGCCCTTGGTAGTGATCGGGTTTCGCCCGAGTTGCCATTACAAAATATGTCGACAATAGAGGCCTTGAGTATAACAAGGGAGCGTATGCTCCCTTGACCATGATAACATGAGTGTCGTTCTCTTCCCGTAGGCCTTATTGAGGCATCTCCGTATTCATGCAATGAGGCTCTTTGTACTACTTGCGGGTTTTCTGGATGTTCCAAGTGTTGGAATGTCAAGCTCATCACATCGTAGGTTGATTGCGATGTCACCACCTTACGATTCCCCTCTTCGTTCAATGCTCTTGAGGTCACTTCAGTGAGGCTTCATGTCCTTTTCACTCTACTATCCTCATTTTATTACTTCATCTTCTGGTAACACTTCTATTTTGATTTGCCATGTAATTATACTTGAGCTACAAACAAACATGGTTACTGTGAGCGTGCAGAACCGCTCATCTTAACACCAAGGGATGGAATCGCCCC
>JAFLHD010000119.1:0-17792 GCA_018856295.1 Blastosporella zonata | reverse complement strand
CCGTTACGCCGTCGCAGCGCAGGGAAAGTTAGCCTGCCTGACAACTCCAAGATCTGAGGTGTCTTGTAGGTTCCAGCACTCAGGATGACTTCCTTCGTTGCATGTATAGTGTGCAAGATGCCGTCCTGGAGGTATTCAACACCGGTTGCAACAACGCCCTCGCTCCCCGATGTCAAGACCTTGGTAGCAAGCGCACCAGAAATAACCTTCAAGTTGGGCCGTCCCTGGTTGGGCTCATAATAGGCCTATTGCATAATAGAATCCCCGTCAGTGATTAGCATGCACACACAATATCATCCAGCAACTCACACTCGCAGCTGAGGACCTTATGGATTTATCATCGATGGTAGTGAGGGAGACCCATGAGCCAGTGATGTCACCGGCGCACTAGAGCAGAGCTTTTAGCTTGATTTTGGTATAACAAAAGCTGACTTACTGGGTCGGGATTGGGCTTGATGCCGAGGCCTTTGAGTGTTTCCAACCAAGGCAACGTGGCCGCATTGAGGAAAGTGGGGATACGTGTCTGCAAGGGACCAGTTGTTCCATGATACTCTGGGTTAAATTTATACCCATATTTCGCAGCGTATTCTTCATCATATTTCAAGCCCTCCGACTGCAGATAGAGATATCAGACTAGATTTGTCCTCATCACTGTGGGCATCATTACCTTCTTGAAGTACGGAAGGAGATCGTCCCAAGAAAAACCCTCGGCGCCAAGTTTCTTCGCAATATCTTTCAATCAAGAGCAAATTATCAATCAGTGCGCACTTGAACATGCATACAAGCTTACCGTTGTATTCAATGTCGGAAGCACTGCATCAGTCGTACTAGTAAGTGTCAGGATGATCGTGCATTAAAGAGGAGACTAGACCGGTTGTATAGAAGGAAATTCATCTGATTTAGTCTCAGATCAGCATATAGCCTACTACGGAGGCGCTTCGACTTCTTACCAGACTGGAGCCTCCAATATTTTTGCCTCTGTGTGGGACGCATGGATGAGAGACTTTTTTGATCAACTTGAAATTGTAACCTTACCTGGGAAGAAACACCGGTCGATCGCCCAAGTGCTTCTGCGGAGCACTGAAGAACGCCCAGTCCTTTGCCGGGTTTCCTAGTTGGTGGAGAGCATATGCTGCGAAGAACATGGTACGCGCTCAGACGGTACTATCTCTGTACTAGCTAAATGACGACTTTACCGGGAGTATCAATATGTTCATCGTGGAACGGCGCAGAACCCGCTTCCAAGACTGTCACATTGATCGAAGGGTCTTCCGAGAGCCTTACAGCGAGGGCGATGCCTGTAACGCCAGCGCCGACGATAACGTAGTCTGAGGACATAATGGAATCTTGTTTCTGAATGAGCTTTGAGTTTGGGGTTTAGTGTGGCTTGCACCTACAGCACTTGCACTCACCGTCGCTCATTTATAATAATTGCGACGCCTGATTGATGGCTCAAAATATCTAGATAAACGAGAAGCTCTCTGAACCCAGCGTCAACCGCACGATAGACACTTTTGCTCCCCCATTTCGTTCCTCTTGCCGCGGAACTGTGATCGAGATCTGTCAAACGACGGGAGAATCAAGAAGTAGCCATTGAGTCGCCATCGCTTACTGCATACGTACTCGCCGAGGCCGACTTGGACGACTCGCCATCAAGAAAGCACAGAAGCCATCGATGGAACCCCTTTCGAAGTCCAATCTATCAATCCTGAATCGTTATAGATGATGTCTTGAGATCACCCCAGAGATTGGAGGGTGAGGGCTCGGAGATTACGGAGACCGACCGCATCAGATAATAAGTTACAGAACTTTGATCATCATTCTACGAGCTGCGAGCACACATGTTCTCGAGGTGCGCTACTGTATAGTACTGTATACGGGAGTGTCATGCACCGCCTCAGACGAAATAACCATTTCACCAGACCGAGTATTATGCCGCAAATATGTTGGACGGGCCGTTCAGTACTACTGATTGCTTATCTTAAAAGTCAGTGCATGAGCGTTCTTTTCTCGTCTTTGTCAGAGTCAAATTACTTTGGACACTGGGTCACAGATGGATTGTGGACCTCCATTTTCTCTCGAACATTCTGGAGCTGGCCTCCCGGAACACAGTTCATTCTTCCTTGTCTGCGTGGGATATCCGGACCATCATCATCGAACCGTCTTACGGCTGCCCTTTTCGCACTGAGACAATACGCATCGTACCACCACGGTCATACGAAGATGACTTGACTTTGTTGGTCTTGCATGCGTGAACCTGCACAATGAATCCCTTATACCTTTGATATCTGCCCTTCTGGAGGAGACACCGCGAGTTCCTCCGGGTCAACTATCCACTCACCAGATTCCCTCTCATTTCAAGAAAATTGCATTGGCCAAGGACGACACATGGGCAAGCATCGACGAAGCCCGCCAGGGCCTCTTACAGAAAAGAGGCTTTCGCGATTTCACTCCTGCCGCCTCTCGTCAGTCCATCCCACTCCCTTTTTCCAACACTCTGTATATTAACGCACCTGAGAAATGTGGATTGCGTCCCTTGATGAATCAGGCCTCAGGTTTCGTTACTCTGGCATGCACCAAATTTCAGGAAATCGTCTCCTAGAAACTTCAATCGGTATTCTGATATCACGATGGGCGTTTTATTCTTCAGAAGAAGCTACAGGACCTGCTACCGAGGCTCTAGTCGCACTTCGTGAGGCAGGCAAGATACTAGTACACCTAATTGTGTGCTTGAAAGATGAATTCGGGTAAGACTGCCCAATTCGTCCCTGTAAGATCTTCGAATGATTCTCTGCCCCAGGGGTATGATGGACGAAGTGAAGGCCTTTCACATTGAGTTGGTGTCAAAGATGAGCCGTGGAAGTGTGCAAGTCATTGAACAAGGTGGACAGATGGACGTTTCCATTCTTTGTTACAGTTTGAAGTTCCATTTACATCGTGTACTCAGTTTCCACAAGTTGAGCCGGCGCTTACTGCACGTCGTCTTCGAAGGGTGTTGCAACTGGTTTGCAATAATAGATTCCGCCTTTGAGTGAGAAGGTGATGGACGGTCATAATCGGTCAACACTCGCCAGGATGTCGTGACACTCAGCGCTGTTCGTTGAATTGGTAATTGCGTACACGCCACGAAGACCGAATTAACCAGAAAATAGCCATAAATAATGGAGAGCGTCGAATGCTGATAGGAGTTGCTTGTCAGAATACATATAGGACCTTAACATGGTAGGCTAGTGTCAGGAGACTGCGGACTGTCATGGGCTAGAGCCTAGCATCGATCGAAGTTTGATCGAAGTTTGCCATACTTATCAGTGATGCATGACTCAATAACTTTCTAATGCCGAACTCAGGGTAGTGTTGAAGCGAAGTGAGCTCGAGGTTACAGCTCGCTTTGGTTCGAAAATGATGACACTTCGTTTCGACTGGTTTTGACGAAGTCACTTGTTATAAACCGAGGTGATAGATTATCATGTAATATATTGATGTGCTTGTTAACGCATCGCGTTCATCGATGTGAGCTCAGAAACTTGTCTGTCTCTGCATTTCGGGCCTTTTAGTTTCCAGGGACTATGCTACAATTATGTCGCTCATTTTTTGTATTTTGGATTACACTGAATGCATGAGAGTCATGTTTTTCGAACCCATATGTCCTATAGTGACAATTCAATGCCTGCACCTGGCAATCTGGACTTTCTGCGGCTGTCTGGCAACATAGAAAACTATCCTTGTCCCCAACTGCCACAAACCCCAACTCCAGGTGACTCCAATCATCATTATGGCATGCAATCTACGTACCTGAGACATTATCAGACACCTGTTTAGCATGGATACCCATCTTATGGTCCCTACCACCACACGGGCCCACATGCTTGCACCAGCAACCACTCCAGGGCACTCGTTCGACAACTTTGTCTCTGTCACATACCCATCCTAACCAGCGAAAGCGAAAGCCCGTGGATAAGCGCACTGTGCAGAGGAAGCCGGCTGAGATGGAGAATGCCTATAGTCACTCTCCCTGCTCAAGCATTATCTGTACCATGTGAGAGGGTCTTCTCATCAGGGAAGGAGACATTGCGGCGGAGCGAGGCCTTACAGATGCTCAAAGTTCTCCTTCAAGCAAGACAGGCTTAACTTTACAGAAGATCTACTTGCCAAGGAGAAGGATTACACAATTTCAGGTCCAATTACGTCAACTGCAATTGTTGAGCTCATTACAACGGGGCGGTACATACACAGAACTTGACGAGCATCTGAAATGAATAAAGCCACCTCACAGATCATGAATATTCCCCTTATGGTAGTTGATCGTTCAGTTCGAGACGGTTTGGCTAATGCTATAATACTTACCGGTTAATATTATGATCGCGGCTGAAGGCTTCCACTGGCATGTGGTTGCGCTCTGGGTCTGGGGTAAGCCAAGCCATGCGGCTGCGTTCGGGGTGAATTCTGATGGATTCTGGGGCGCCGAATGGTCTTGTAACCAAAAGAAGTCTTAATCGAGGCTGTACGGATGTGCTTCTCAATTTGATTGTCTTTTCAGATGGAACTCATCATTATCCACACGCAGCCTGTCGGCAGCAGAGAAGAACGATATACGTTGTGATTGTATGTCAAAATACTCTTAGGCACCAAACGGTAAAGCTTGCGACGCACTCGGAGTCTTCCCCATTTCTTACGATGTCAGTCTCTTCCCAGTCATATACGTTCGAACCCCATCCCCATCACCCTCTCTTTACAACTGTAAAGCGCTACTGGAAGTCGGATTCGCCCAATCTGAATGATAGCTCAGCCCTGACGCTCGTGCTCACTCACGGGACCGGGTTTCACAAGGAGCAATGGGAGCCTATGATAGACGAACTATACCTGCTCCTAGACAGCACCGGAGGATACCTCAAAATACGGGAAATATGGTCCATTGACGCACCAAACCATGGCGATGCCGGTGTTCTGAATGAGAACCTGTTGGTCACGGACAATGACGTCTGTATGTATGCATACACTTTGACAGAGCTTTCACTCAACCTTTCTCAATTCTTCCTAGCCGCTTGGGATGAATATGGACGCGCTATCCATACCTTTTTGACGAGTTTGGGACCGGCCATTGATGTGGACTTTAACGCGCGCCGTTTAGTGGGTATCGGTCATTCAGTGGGTGCAACTTGCTTGTGAGTCTCTACGTCGCTCCAGAGACTTTCATCGAGCTAATAATTTTGAAGAATTCTCTCACTGGCGTATTCCCCGACGCTCAAATACGAGTCTCTCATTCTTTGCGAACCGATCTGCTTGAACTCGAAATACTCGAACGAGTTATCCGCCGTGCTTTTGAAAGGGGCTAAAAACCGCAGAGACACCTGGTCTTCACGTGAAGATGCATACAGGCTACTGAAGAGTCGTTCTGGTTGGAAAAATTGGGATGATCGTGTCTTGAAGATTTTTGTGGTAAGTTCTTTGACGACGGTAGTCGTTGTTCAAAATCTGACTTGCCATTATGGAATTTAGCAAGACGGAATGCGTGAACTACCTGGCTCTGGCAAAGCTGAAGGTGTAACATTGAAATGTACACGTTTTCAGGAAGGGGTACGTACCCAGGCTTGCTTCGCACTTTGCAACCGTCCTTCACTTGGCTTTTAGTCCTACTACAACGATCATACTGGCATGGTGATGCCTCGTGCATATAATACTCTGGGCGCCGTAGCAAGGCGGCTTCCTGTCCATCTCATGTTCGGTGCCATCAATGATTACATGTAGGGAGGTCCGAACACTCGATCCATCTGACGTTTCTCACCGAACTCCCAGGCCCCAATCAATCAAAGATGACATTGTCAAAAATTCCGTGGGTGGCATGGAATACCTTGCATCATTATCGCGTCTTGAAGGAACTGGTCATCTCGTAAGTCGACCATCTACCTTCCGAACTTTTCCCGTTTCTGAAAGCTGTTAGCTTGTCCAAACGAATCCCAGTGGGCTAGCTCAGATGATTCATGACACACTGACGTTGGGCCCTCCGCGTACAATGGTTAAGCTATAGATTTCATTGGGAGCGATTTGCTTGGTTTTGGTTTGCTTCCGATCAATGCGAGAGTACTTATATATTTTGGAGTGATATGATCTGAGTCGGATCTGAGCATAGATATAAGCAAACGAGCGTAATCCATTCATTCGAGATATCAATGATTGCTTGATAGTATTATACTAGAACTCAGATCGTCGTTTTGATGATAGAATAGATATATTGGGTTAAATAAGAACAACATCATACACACTGGACAACTCGGAGCTACGATACACGTTAGGATCATAAAGTTGAAGGAGCTAGGGAACAATTTGAATGCCTTGGCATTGGGCGGTAGCCACTAGTCAAATCGGGATAGTTCTTATGAACATGATCAAATCACTTTCTCATCTCCTAACTCAGAAGCAGAAGCAGAAGATGATTTAGTTGTATTGTGGACCCAAGTGTAAGTGTCACCTTGCAAACCGCCGGTACCGCAACTTGACACATCAACAACTGGGACATGGGACGCAAATCCCCTCGAGGGGCCGTCTTCTATGACATGACAGATGTACAAAATTTATGAGCAAGATCCGGAGGCGGACATCGCGAGAAATAATGGAACGCAAATTCTCATCGCGCGCACTGCCAGGACAACCATGCGAACTGTAGCCTGAGTTAACGAGATGGATGGAGAACTTATTTAGGAGAAACTGAATGAAAGAGTAGCAAGGAAGCCATGGAAGCCATGAGAGTATTTTAAGACGGTTAGTTGAGTACCAGGCGTTCCTCCAACACGGCCCTGAACCACTGGAGTAAACTGAACAGTAAGACATGACCTCCAATCCCATCTGAGGAAACTGAGAATATCTGGGCTGGTCCGTGGGAGTAGCGTCTCGACTCTCAATGCTTCGATGCGTCCACAACTCCGCAGACCAGGGATCGAATACTAGCTGCACAACTTAGAAGAACATCCAAAAATTGTAGAAAACATCTGAGTTCTTCAGGGCCAAACGAATGCTTGGACATCTTCAGATATCCTTAAACCAGCTGGGTGCCCGTTCTCACTGAGAGTGTATTCTCAATAACATCCACAATCATTTAAAAAGAGCATTTGCTATCCACTCTTTCTCTGGGGCTCTAACAAATCCTAATTCTAGTCCACAAAAAAACCGTACATGATAATCGTAAACGAGTGGATACTAACTACTACATAAATACTTGATACTGGGGCTTGTCCTCATGGTAACATATCTGCACGAGACTTCAACTCCATACCATCGTCTGTTGTCATCTGCCGGAACGTACTAATGTGCTAAGAAAGGTGTCACATTTCTCTAACCACTCAATGACATGGTCGAGACTTACCACATTAGTATTTGGGGTAAGCCCAGATGGGCCGTTGTCAATGTAGGAACCATTCATGTGCTAGGAAGGTGTCACGTAGTTGTAAACTTCCAAGGTCACCACGACTTACCGCATTGTTTGAGCTATGCACAGACACACCATTTCCAGTGTAGGTACCGCTGCTGGGTCTTCCATTGAGGTTAGCCAGAAGCACATTGGAATACCTAACTCCCGTATGAGCAATAAACGGTGGCAAAAATCACAGAAGCACGAACAATTTGCCCAGAAGGACAACCCTGTAATTTATTGGTTCATCAAAAGCCCCGAAATGTATATGTCGACTCACATTGCAATGTGCAAGAAGTTGAGTGGAAATATAAGATAGAGTACCATGTCGACGATAGCCCCGGCCGCTGTTATAGCTCCACTTTGAATAACCTGGAAAATAAGCCTGTCTATGAAGTTGTTTGTCTTGAAGAACGATTGAGTCTTGGCAGTATAAAGCTAGAAAAATACACATCCATTGACATTGAGGCCGGAAAAGAAGTACTTCGATTACTCACCACATAGGTCATTGTGACGGCAATTATCACGTCGCATACAGTGGATCCGACTAACCAGACCTAATTAGATGTCATTAGAATGTTATCGCACAATGGCTGTTTTCTTACAATTACGGGTGTCTCGTGGTGAGCACCTTGGGCGATCCCAAGTATACCCCACTGTCGTCAGTTTCAACGCAAGTTCCGCTGAGAATACATTGAAAGGCCAAGGACGCACCTGAATCCCAACGACAAACGAACAGACACATTGGACAAATGTGATCTGCCTCGAAATTTCAGGGAAGGGCCGCACGCTTAACAATGGTGCGCTCACCAGGATAATGAGTACACAAATGCAACGCATAGGCGTCGTTCTCCTAAGGACAACAATACGCCTAGCTATGGAGTCAGATATATGGCAATGAAATCGCAAGCAAAGCCTACCAAGCAAAGAATAGCTGCACGAGAGCCGAAACTGAAAATTTACATATCAACACTCCTTTAGCACGACAATGAATAAAAAAAGATGTACCAACGCCACCCAATGTCGTCAATGCGAATGTGTCTTTAGGTAGGTTAAAAATTGCGCTAGGCTCGCCGTAGCCTAATACCAGGACATGCCATGCAGCGTGTGTCGCCAGGACAGTTTGCACAACATCTAGACCAACTACGATGGCGACTATGAACAGGTAAACTCCATAAGAAATCACATCCAGATGACGAGTCGCGCTCACCCAAAGATCGAACCCAGGCGGTGTCCCTAGAACAGTTCCTGAAATAGATATCTAAACGGAGGCTGTCAAGAATCAGTCCCTCAACCGCCGAGAAACAACATACACGCCTGGAGTCCGAGTATTCCGAATAGAGCCCAGTTTGCTATGGATCCAAGGAACTAAAGTAGTTGATTAAAATGTGAGAATCTCGCCATGGCATGAAACGGCGGACCAGAGGTCCAGTACTGCGCGTGACGCGTTGAGTGCGCTCGAACGATCGTTATATGACTAGAATGAACTTACAACAGAATAAAGTCCGTCGGGGACGGTGCAGACGCCATTCTTGTAATACTATGGAAGACACAAAAGAGTAACTCTGCACTTTATATGAGACAGGCGGCCCGTTTTCATCTGGTGTCAAGTTTCGAATCACGGGTGGAACGTATGAAGTATCGGTCGCTATTTCAAAGCGTTCATCAATTCCCTCTGGATAACCGCGGTCCAAGCAGCAATCTGACGGGCGAAGGAAGCCTGTTTGACCGTGACGTCCCGAAATCGGGCACTGGCTACTCTATTCAAACGAGCGCGCATAACAAGCCGGTTCAAACTGTATCCAGATGGGTTCCTGCTCACAAGCCTAAAAGTAGGAGTGACCACTGGCACGAAGGCACATGGCAATGAATGTGAGTGAATTGATTATTCCGATCAAAGTTGCATATCATGTAATGATCTGCCATTGGTCTCCTCCACCCTCAATCTACAAGAAGCTTCAGTCGTGTACATTCGTAGATTGGACTTTTAAATGGGTGTCATTCATGGCTTCCTCGACTCAGACTTCGAATAGGGTGCTATCCATGGCTTCCTATAGTTCTTTCAATTCGATGGCGATTGGTCGTCGGGTCGGCCTCGGCGAGTACGATGTCAACTACTTCGGGGCTCAAGAACCAACCTCTCATGCGCTCAGTCGCTTTTCATTCTTGATGTCTGTTTTCTGGTTAATCCGGCTTCGCGTAACCTATCACCAGGCAGTGCATCAAGCTATCTATATCAAGCTCCATTCTCACACCCATTCCACTGTAACAAGAATCATCTGTCTGCCAATACCTGCACCGGTGCTTTACAGGTTGTTCTCCACGCCTCCCGCATAGGCATATCGCTAAATAACCCAGTGTCAGTTGATATGCCACTTTCCCAATCATATCGCCCAATGGCTCTAATTGAAACATGTTTAATGTCATGCTCGGTAACTCAGTGCTCGACCCCACAGCCAAGAACGGACACACGCGGTCCACTCGTCCATCACCCTCGTTTGACAGATCGATCACAGCTCCATGGCAAGAGGGGCTGCAGAAGGAATTGGTCAAGAATGACCGCATCCCTTTCCTCAAGCTGGACTTCCCTCGAGTTATACCCTTATTAACAGCGTGATCCTATCAGAATGAATATATTCGATCCATTAATGCCTGGAATACTGACCCCCGAATCCGGTGTTGAGTACTTGACAGGCGCAATAGTCACTCTCCATCTGTTTACTTTGTGCGACGACCCGAATGCCGCGCCCACGATCGACCACAACTGCTTGGATGACGCACTTGACCTCCAGGTTCTGAACGAGGGATTATAGGAAATCGCCACTGAAGGTACTCGTCGAGGAAGAGTTGTCTCCTATCAGATCAAGGAGGGGATCACCGAGTTTATCATGAAGGTTTGGGAAATACCTGGCATCCCATTGGAACAGCAAGTCTGCTGCCTCGTCAAGGATGGGCCCCGACCCGCAATTCAAGGTTTGTGGTATGAAGAACCTCCGCGAGGTCAGTTTCTATCCGTGCAGTAACGCTTGTCACAGGGTTGAAAAAAAAAGCGCTTATGTTGGTGCTGGTGTCAGTGTTCTGAAGGGGTAGTAAGAGGGCAGCCGAGGAGAACAAGAGAAGAAAAGGGATGGGGTGGAGAGATATGACCCTCTGCCGGCTTGATCAATCGATTTCGTATATTTGGTTTTTTTGAACGATCGTCCTCAAAATTGATTTGGAGGAGGGTTTCGACAAACATTTGGTAACTGTATGTTGTTTTTAGTGCTCAATCGAAACCCGAGGTCAGGGACTGCTATCTATAGCTATCAGGGGCTATAGGGTTATCAGATGTGACGTACTGCTCCTACGAACCCGGACTTTGACCACACCCCGCGCAGACTGTGTTTGTTCTTGGAATTACTGTGCACTGTGCAATATGTCCATCTATAGGGGGCAAGGACTGATCAAGGTCGTCTTCACTGACAGCAAAGGTAAGTAGGTAGAGCATATGGGGCCTCCCAGATTACTGTAAACTCCGACCTTCCAGTTCGTACGGCGCAGATTCTGCGTCTTTTCACGAAGAATAAGTATAGCTTGATTGACCATGGCGTATTTGGACCCGGATTCATGCATGTCTCCATGATACATAACCTTCTCTCCCGTTTAAGTTACTCACCCTGTCAATCAAGAATAATATATTGACATTAGCGTATGCATGTCCAGTGTCGAGACATCAAGCTTGAAGTCCATTCTTCGATATACTAACTCGTATGTGATGCGAGAGAAATTATATGCGTAATCCAACGACCTAATGTGTAGAACTTTGATGAGCTGAATGTAATGGCAAAGGGACGGAACGGTTGCGCGGAAAGTATCAGGTGCCCGGTGACGTTGGAGGATTCGGAGTCGGACGAGGCGGGAAAGTATGCCGGGTTCCGACTACTCCCGAAAAAAGTAAGGAGCGGTATTGATCGGGGTATCCGTGCTCAGGCGGGATAAGAAGGGGACGAATCAAGGAGTCGGTTATATCAAAGGCGAGGGATGCTACAAAGTGACTGATCAGAACGGTACATATGATGGATGGAAGTTCTTGTTCGGTTTGTACCTTATGGTACACTGAATTTCGACTGGGAGATTGCAGAGATTCGGAATTGCGGTAGAGGTAGAATATGGAATAGCAGATGGTAACAACATCAAGAAGGTTAGATGTATATTACAATAAGTGATCCTGATGTAGGATGTCGATGATCGGTCTTGAGATGCAGTGACGAGGCAAGTTATTTGTGTTTCATCCACGATCCTGGGACATTTTCTCGTGATACGCCACGTCCACCGCAAGTTTGCCGCGTCCACCGCAAGTTTGCCGCCAAGATTGAGAATAAGAACTCCTGATGAAGATCGGCATTGGGCAATCAACAACCCTCCTCCTCCCGCATGCAGTCACAGAACATTACCATCGAACCGTCCTACGGCTGCCCTTTTCGGACTGAGGCAATACGTATCGTACCACCACGGTCATACGAAGATGGCTTGACTTTGTTGTTCTTGCATGCGGTAAACCTGCACAAGGAATCCCTTATACCTGCGATATCTGCACTACTGGAAGAGACATCACCTGTTAGAATTAAGGACATCTGGGCGATGGGTGAGCTGCCCATGGAGCACATTCGTACTATTCATCAATTAACCTCTGCGGCATTCCCAGATAATCCAAATCATGGCCGAAGCGCTACCTTGAACCGTGCCTTACTCGAATCCAACGAGTACCGCGAAACCTGTAAGGCCAAATGACAAGCAAAATGATCCGTTGTCGAACTGTGTTTTAGGGTCCCCAATGAATGAAGCTACAGCAGCGTATGCGCTTTTGTCGACAACTGTTGATGGAGTCGACTTCAGCCAGTGTAAGATCGTCCTGGTGTTGCAATCGACAGGGGCGAAGGCAGGGTGATTTCACCTGAATTTATTCACGATGTCGAGCTAATGTCCAAGAGATAGCGTGCTTTTAATTAAGACGTATCCAGATATCACCTTCAAAGGCGTCGTTTTTTTGGATCCCGCTATTCTCCCTCCTGGGAAACTACCCAGTTACAAGATCCCCTCTCATTTCAAGAAAATGGCAATGGCTAGGGACGATACATGGGCAAACATTGACGAAGCCCGCAAGCGCCTCTTACAGAAAAGAGGCTTCCGTCAATTCGCTCCTGCCGCCTTTGAATTATATCTCGTAAGGCCGACTCGTTTTTCCAGTATTCTAGATATTGACGCGCTCTAGAAATATGGATTGCGTCCCTTTGATCAATCAGATGCCGTCACTCTGGCATGCACCAAATTGCAGGAATTCGTATGATATCTCCTGGCAACTTCAATTTGTATTCTGATAACTTCCTTTGTAGGCATTTTATTCTTCACAGGACGCTATAGGACCTGCCACTGAGGCTCTAGTCGAACTTTGTGAGGCAGACAAGATATCTGCACACCTAATTGTGTGCTTGAAAGACGAATTCGGGTAAGACTTCCCAATCCTCCTCGTGTGCTCTTCAAACGATTCTTTCTTTTGCCCAGAGATATTATGGATGAAGCAAAGGCGTTTCAGATTGAGTTGGTGTCAAAGATGAGCCGTGGAAGTGTGCAAATTATTGAACGAGGCGGGCATTTCGTTAGTCCATTCATTGTCACGGTTTGAAGTCCATTTACATCCTGTATTCAGTTCCCACAAGTTGAGCCGGTGCTTACCGCACGTCATCTTCGAAGGGCGTTGCAACTCGTGTGCGACAATGGATTCCGCCTGTGAATGGAAGGGTCAAGAGAAGGATCTCATTAATGGGGAGGGACGATCATCGGCCAACGTTCTCCGACCCACAATTCCCGTTCCCGAATCAAACAGTCGAGGTCGAATTATTGGTTGATGCATAACCGCTCGGTAGTGAAAAGGTGTGACGATGAGAATGGGGTATGTAGCTCCATCATTCATTGGTAATGATACAGACGTTGTAAGAATACACGATGTATTTGTATAGAAATGGTCACCACAAGCGGCCGAAGATCAGACGTTCTCGGACACGCTTCCATCAGAAATCAACTCTGGATGAACATGAAGGTCCTGAAGATCGCCGACCGTTTAGTTGAACTAACACTCTCAATAGAGGCAGACATACAGAGACTTTGGACCTGTTACTCTGGAACGGCTCAAGTGTACTATCCGATTTGACGATATTGTTTTTTTTAAAATCGAGGTTGAGAGTGTGGTCACGGTCGCGACTTGTACGGAGGTTGTCGAGATCCATCGTCCCGGGGTCTGTGTTTGCTCCACGCACGATCCGGCGTGCATCCAAGCTATTGGACATAAGGAGATCAAACGTCTGGGAAGGGAACCACTCACTTCGCAAGGAGGGAAACGCCATACACTACGCGTTGGTTTGTGAGAGTGACTCGTGGAGTTTGATTAGAAACACGTACCAGCTCCTATGGCAATGCTGAGGAACTCATTCGTGAAGCCAAATCCTACCGAGGCGAACTGAACAAGATAATTTTGAGTGATAAAAGAGTGTCTTGAATTGTGTCTTGGTACGTACTGTGGTTAGCTGGACGATAGCGACAATACTACCATTATTGTGAGTGTTAGAAGAGGAGCATTAATATGTGGGATCCAACCTTGTCAAGAGTCCAGTACTCAGGATGTAAAGGGTTAAAATCTTGACGATGCGATTGGTTCTATAGGTACAAGTTAGATAGACCCCTAGGGTTGAGGATATGTTGCAGTGTGCGTACCCAGGTAAACCAGATCGATGTCGATGAAGATACATGACTTGCACAGTACCGATGACAAGGTCACAAGCGGCGGAGCAAGCAAGCCAGATCACATCGACCCACTGAATTTCAATGAGTAAATGCCTCACGTTTAAGGCTGTGTGTAGGACTGACCGTCACAGAGGTAAACCTGGCGATGACCACGAGCTTGAATGCTTCCGACATTGTAGCAAGGCCAAATCCTAATAACGAGATGGGTTAAGACGTGCCAGCATCTTATAGTGATGTATAGAATGACCCAGCTGTACGATCGCGAGGCCAATCTATACAGGTAATAGATACTTTGACGTTTATAGAGGGAATGGAACAATGCATGAAACGTACAATAACCAGGAAGAGAACGCGGCTGTTGCTCACTGTCGAGTAGCATGTGAGAAGGTATCATCGGAAATGTACCCAGAAGCAGACAAACGAAGGTAGGTGCGGCGTGCATAGTAAGCCTGAACGCTGAACGCCGAAATGCTCTGCAAAGGGGATGAGAGCTTCTATCGGATATATAAAGTGGTTTGGTCCTACCGAAAGCCCTAGCTTCATTGACCACTCCCTAATAGTTGAATGTAGTATTTGCGGAGGCCTTTGCCGAGGGACTCACCAAACCGCGATTCCGAGGTTTTCTGGATTACCGAACGACGTGACCAGATAGTAATATACCATCTTGGATAAAGCGATTCTATTGCATCGTGAGATACGATGTGTCGATCTGAGTCAAGATGTGAACTCACGCGTTGAAGAGCTGCAATATCCTGTTCAGTGTTGTTTCGTCAAAAAGACGTGCGGAGAGCAGAGCAACGTGGTAGTCTTACACCATCCAAGCCACCTGTGAAACAGATGCATCGCATCTAGTGCTGTGAATGGAAGAGGTCATCGGACGTACTAGTAACTTTGTACCTTTTCCGTCGGAGGGGAATGTGACATAATATTGATACGACAAGACGCAAATAAGGCCGTAGAGCCTGTGAAAGTCAACTCAGTACAATGTCAGAAGAACAAAGTCGCGCTGACCAGGCGTTGAGGATGACACCTGCGAGGATTCCACCGAAGACCTCGGTAATCACGCTCATGCTGAAGTAGTGACTACAGGGGACTACAAGGAAATGGCGCCATTGATCAAATCGATCAAGGCTTATATAGTGTATAGGAAGGTACACATAAAGTCTGATCGGGCTGGAGTCCGCGGTGGACAAGGATGTAGGCTAATGATGAATACGGTTCGGGAATCTGTTAGTCCAGCACAAACATAGATATAAATATCCTTCAACAGCTCCTCATAGAACTGTGATCAGGATATGTCACAAGTGGAGCGTTAGTTGATTTATCAAGTCAGCGAGGTGGTCGTACTTGAAATTTAAAAGCTTCAATCAAACCACCAGAGGCCCCTCAACTGGGACTCGGAGCACAGAACTTGAAGCAGTGAAATTAGCATGAAAATGGCACTCTATGCTAGACAGACACATGATGATCAGCCGTTCCTCCTCTCGCTCTGAGCGCTGATTTCTTTGTTGAAAGATCACGGGAGATCCTCGGAATGGCAACCCGCCCTTGCCCTGGCCTGAACATATATACGAGATGTGGTTTCAAATCACGTTGCTGTTGGAACGCCAAGCCACGGCGGTGCTTGACTAGCTTGTGACCAAGTTTGGGGTAGGCGGTGATCATGCTCAAAACCCATCGATGAAAATCCGGAGTCACGATTTCATGTATTATGTGACCCGCCACAATTATTCGTTATCCCTGTGGCGACTCCATGACTGGTTGGTTGAAGCATAAAGGATTCCGGGGATGCTCTCATTCGCTCTCTGTTCTGAGGATCGTCGATTGATCTCCCGTCTCAAACCTGTCCCCAAAACGAAGTGATTGCAAAGCTTCCGCGGAATAGTCTTTCTCTGATGCATGTGGGTGTATCCTCAACCATGTGCGGTGTAGAGCTGCAGCTATAACAGGGAAGTTACAGATTGTAACAGAGACGGACGCCTTCCACAATGTACGAGATGAGTATAAAATCTACGACCCTTAAAGCAACTGACATACCTGGATGATGACAGTGAGAACTTGTTTGAGATCAGCATTTATCACATAGTATGCATGTACAATAGAGACGATGGTAGTCAATCCTCCGACGGCAAAAGAGACGCTTAGACGTAGACGGTCCGTCTTTGACTTTAGAAACCGCAGGATAAGAAGCGGGGCGGATACGAGAACTATATCTGCAAAAGCATCCGCTGCGAAGTCGTTGTCAGAGAGACAATCAGACATAGGTGGAGAACATGCATACTGCTGACTTCGGCGATGGCCACCCCACTTCCAACCACACACTGCGGGGGTATTGCAGATTTCCAATGATTATGTGCGTCCTGTGGCTCGCATGTCCAGAAAAGCTGCGCGACGAGGAAGACCATTGCTGTGCAGAATATCCCAGCAGCTATACGTAGGTGTGTTGTGTAGCATCCAAGCCGGATGATACTGGAGAGCATTGAAAGGCGAGCGGTCCTAAAATGTATTCATCGCATGAGTACATAGCGCCTCAAAAAGGTGAAAATGAATGAATACCAGACTACTATATGGAACGTTGTTACACAGAGATAGTATACAACCACACGCGAATGTTGTGAAAGTGTCCGTTCACCTAATCAAATTCACGATCTTACTCAGATGAACATTGAAATATGCCTTCAGAACACATACTGTTGATGGAGCAGAATAGATATCCTGCAACTACAGCCACAATGAGTAACATCATGGCTAAAATTGCAAAAGCATCGTCCCATGAGAGGCGAGTGCGTCGCCAGAAACGTATGGCAAGGCGTATGAGAGTAAACAGGGCGGCGATGCCGACACCCGCTGATCCGGCAACTTTAACCAAAGTATTACTAGGCATGAACAAAGCCTCAAGCTTCAAGGTTGAAACTTACCGATAGTCTCTCGAAGAACGTCGGCGGATTTTGTGCTCATGGAAAGGAGGAAGTGGGAAAGTACAACACAGGATAGAGCAAGCTTAAAATACTGTCTGGATGTCAAATGGCACTACATGAAAACGATTGAACATTCGCTTAACGCTGCGCGCGTTTCACGGTGATTAGGCAATTTTCATTGCTATCACCATCAAGGAAAATGTCTCGCACCCAAGTTAAGAGGATGCATAAAAAACGAAATACAGTATTGTATGTGGAAGGGCTTATCATGACTAAAACCATATGGGAAGGAGTACTGGAGTGATTGTGCCCTTCTTTTTGTTGCTTCGATTCTCCATGATCATGATGATCAATCGATGTTGACGTCGCAGATGCGGAGAAGATGAAGAGATGTAAGGTGGATGCATTTATTCAAGGCATAGTGAGGCAACCAACAGATAACCCGTGCCCCAAGCGTGTTAGAGGGCTACGCACCTTTTGCCATACGAGAAATGTAGAAGTTGGAAAAATAGAGATACTGGATGACTTTCCGTAACTACTAACGTCTGGAAAACCAGATTCTGTCTCACTTCACCCAAGTGCCGTCGTCAGGTACAGTGATTCACGGTTGATTTCAAGTCCGCTTGATGAATCCCTTGCTCTTCCAGATGACCATATGACCTCGCGACCCCTTATTCAATGCCAAAAACGTCTTC